>SZWC01022586.1:20977-42714 GCA_023375785.1 Penium margaritaceum
AGATTTACATGGTGCAGCCTCCAGGGTTCTCTGACGGCACTGACAGGGTGTGGAGACTGCGCAAGGCTCTCTATGGCCTAAAGCAGTCACCACGGTGTTGGAACCAGGAGATCACCTCTACCCTGGAAAAGGGTGGATACCGTCGTAGCACAGTGGATCCTTCTCTCTTTGTCGCTCCCAACTCTGCACCGTTTATTGCAGTCCTCGTCTATGTGGACGACCTACTCATTGCGTCACCCAGTCGGGAGGCATTGTCGGATGTGAAGTCCCTGCTACAGTCCACGTACAAGATGGAAGACCTGGGCCCAGCTCGACTTTTTCTTGGCATGGAGCTTGAGCGTGATCGTGCTCACCGTGTTCTGCATGTCCACCAGGCTGCATATGTCAGGAGTCTGGGGGAGCGCTTTGCCTCGCTGCTTGAGTCTGTGCCCTCAGCATCCACGCCAATGATGCCCGCCGGGCAGAGGTTGTTGAAAACACTGGATGTGTCCTAGGGCCCAGGTCTTCCATCTTGTACGTGGACTGTAGCAGTGGATATGTACGACTACCTGTGCGTCATAGGGTCCTTGATGTACCTGGCCACTACCACACGAGCAGGCGTTGCTTTTGCTGTGAACTTCCTTGCACAGTTCTCACAGTGCCCACGAGTGCGGCACATGGAGGCAGCGCTGCGTGTTGTTCGATATGCGCTTTCCACTGCACGAGTTGGCCTCTGTTACCGGGCGCAGTTGTCCGTCGTTGTTGATGGATATACTGACAGTGACTGGGCGCATGACATGGATGCACGCAGCCGCACCGGCTATGTCTTTCTCGTCGGCGGCACAACAGTCTCCTGGAAGAGCGGTAAGCAGGGTTGTGTCGCACGCAGCTCGAGTGAGGGGGAATATGTCGCCCTTGGTGCAGGCACTTGTGAAAGCATTTGGCTGTGTCGGTTGTTTCAGCAGTTGCGTGTACCCATCCGCTGCATCACCTTACGCTGTGATAATCAAAGCACAAAAGCTATTACTGAGCACGACGGCATGCATCACACTCGCACCAAGCACATCAATGTAGAGCATCATTTTGTACGTGAGCGCGTGGCTGCAGATGATATCAAGATTGTGTGGGTTGACACGCGACAGCAACGAGCTGACTTTCTCACGGAGGCACTCAGCAGCAACGTCTTCAAGGCAGCAGTGCACGCTGTTGGGTTACTGTGTCCTCGTGTTGCTCCTGATTGAGTTGTCATGCCAGTGCTCGTGTACAGTCTTGTGTTGTGTCACGTCTTGTGACGTTCGCGCTGTGCCTGTGCATGTCATTCATGTGCGGCGGCTGTGGGTCATGGGGGAGTGTTGGATTCATATCATTATTACACGGTGACCTCTGGCCTCGTTGCACACTCACATCACTGGTGCAGGTGACTGACCAGAGAGAGATGACTTCGCCGACGGACTCGTCATGACCAGAAGTTGGGAAGACGAGCCATGAAGAGGCTCAATCTGAGCTTGCCAGCCACATTTGCATTTCTCACATGCATTCAAGCACAGTTGGCCATGGGCATAACCGGGTTCATCCTCTAGTCAGTTTGATATTTGAACAGTGGCCTAGGTCATGCTAGGAAATTGGTCTGTGGGTAGGTGGGGTTGATTCCACCAGTTTCGAGGGTGGCGAGATAGATCGAGCTCGCTGCTCGCTCTCTCGCTCCCCCCCGTCGCGTAACACCTCTGTGACGCGTGACTGCGTATTACTCTCTCGATCCGTTCTTTTGACTTACATAACTCCGCACCAATCCATGGCGTATTGCCCATTCTTGCATGCGACATGTCGTGCTCTTGCCTCAGTCTACCCTCTAGCCTAGACTATCCACGACGCCCAAAACCCGGGCATCGTCCGTTTTGTCTGAAAACTGGACCATACCATGATACCGACGTTGCGAACGCAGTCGTGCGGTCAGAATCAGCTAGAAAAATAGTAGGAAAGAGTTATGGCTGCCCGAACCCGGGCAGTGCCTACGACATTCACTGACGTCAAGCAAGGCCACATAGCAGGAGACATGGACCCTATGCATAGCATGACGATGCAGACGCAATGCCACAACCAGAAACAATGCTGAGTGCATGGAAACAACATCTGCAGTGGCAGTGACCGCCGGCGGCCCGACCGCCGTGGAGGCCTGCCGGTGGAGCTAAGTGCATCACAGGAGGGGGGAGGCTTCAGCGAACGGTGCGTGGGCCTTAGCACGCGTCGGCTCCACCAAGCGACACTCCATCGGTGTCGAGTCTCGCCGTCAGTCATCTGCACACCGATGTACACAAGCCAGGAGGACACAATAGAGTACAATGAGAGATGCGCGAAAACCAACACGTGCGTGCATGGAACACACCTGAGTTTTTGGCGATGGCTTGCACGCTCACGTTGTCACATCGAAGCACAACAGGAGGAACAGACTGAGAAGCTCCCGCGGCAAGCGTACCAGCCACGCTCTTAGTAGCACCAGCACCGAGGGCGACATACTCTGCCTCGGCGGTGCTTCGTGCAATACAACCCTGTTTGCCACTGCGCCAAGAGACGGTAGGGCCGCCGACGAGAAAAATGTAGCCGGTTCGGCTCTTGCCATTCGGGCTCCACGCACAATCACTGTCAGTGTATCTATTGAGGACCACTGAGACCTGCTCTCTATAGCACAGACCGACACGAGCAGTGGACATATCGCACGCATTGGACAGCAGCCTATAGCGGCCGCTTGCGTGGAGCTTGTGAGTAATGTGCGAGTAGGTTGATCGTAAAGGCAATGTCAGGCATGTCGTTGTAGCCAAGTTTTGAGCGAGTCTATGACCCAGAGGTACAAGGTCACGTCAACCAGCTCCCCTAGTTGTGCTGGGTCGTCAACGTGGGGTGGAAGCGGTGCGGACTTCGGCAAGAAGGTTAGCAAAGCACTCCCCCACTGCAAGTGCATACTGTTCCTAATGAACTAGGAGCGTCCGCTGCGCACGGTCCCGCTCGATCTCCATTCCCAGAAAGACTGAGGCCTCGCCCAAGTCCTTCATCTTGTAGGCTGCATGCAGCATCGCCTTGGCAGCCTCGACAGCACCTAGGTCTGGCGATGCAACCCGGAGATCGTTGACATGGACTAGGATGGCAGTCAAGGGTGCAGGGACCTGTGAGACGAAGAGGGAAGGATCCGCCTGCCTTGCTTTGGACGTACCCGGCTTGCCGGAGCGTGCGTATGATCTCCAGGTTCCAACATCGAGGCGACTGCTTTAGGCCGTATAGGGCCTTCCGTAGTTGCCAGACCTTGCCCGGAGCCTTCTCATCTACAAAGCCTGGCGCCTGGACCATATAGATCTCTTCCTCAAGCGCCCCGTGGAGAAAGGCGTTGACGTCCATCCGGTGGAGCTCCAAGTCATGTTGTGTCACCTGGATCAGCAAGGTCAAAGCAGTAGTCATGTGGCCTACCGGGGCAAAGGTATCTGCGTAGTCAACACCTTCGACCTAAGAGAATCCCTTTGCGGTCAAGCGGACCTTGTAGCGATCCACTGATCCATCTGGCTTTAGTTTCTTGCATAGGACCCATTTAGCCTGCACGGCCTTGCGGCGTGGCAGCAGGTNGCCAGACCTTGCCCGGAGCCTTCTCATCTACAAAGCCTGGCGCCTGGACCATATAGATCTCTTCCTCAAGCGCCCCGTGGAGAAAGGCGTTGTTGACGTCCATCCGGTGGAGCTCCCAGTCATGTTGTGTCACCTGGCTCAGCAAGGTCAAAGCAGTAGTCATGTGGCCTACCGGGGCAAAGGTGTCTGCGTAGTCAACACCTTCGACCTAAGAGAATCCCTTTGCGGTCAAGCGGACCTTGTAGCGATCCACTGATCCATCTGGCTTTAGTTTCTTGCATAGGACCCATTTAGCCTGCACGGCCTTGCGGCGTGGCAGCAGGTGCACAAGCTCGTACACAACATGCTGATCGATGGCCTCAAGTTCAGCCTGGCACGGGGTGCGCCAGAGCTCAACATCAGTTCCATCAAGAGCCTCGCGAAGAGTAGCAGGGTCCGGCGGCACGTCTGCCGTGTAGCGTGTAGCGAGTGCAGATGCAGACAGTGGAGGTCTGACAGTGACTGTGAACTTGACTGCGTCATGTGCCAGCTCACGCTCGTGTGCAAGGAGAGTGGCACCAATAGCGCAGGCCGGGTGGACCTCAACGAGCCGTGGGTGCTCAAACCAAGAGCCTGCGTGCCCGGGTCACTGCTTTGTACGCTGCGAGTTGGGCACGGGCAAAGGCGTCCCCCAGGGACACGTGAGAAAGGCTCGGACAACTTGGACGCAGGAGGAGGGGCAGAAGGCAGTACCGGTGGCGAGGCAGGAGGAGGGGACGCAGGAGTAGAGAGCTCGCTTGCAGAGGCAAGTGGCACGGAGGAGGGGGACGGAGCCGTAGGTGATGCGGCAGCGGACGCCTCAGATGCGAGTGCAGGGGATGGGGAGACAGAGCGTGTTTATGGTGGAACCGAAGACACGTCAAAAGGGGTTGGAAGCCCGGGGGTCAGCGATGTAGTAGGGTCGGCCGCGGGAGCAGACACCGCTCGTATAGAGGGCTGCGGTATGGACAGGGACGACACAGTCAGGATAGGTGATGACGAGGTTTGTGCGATAGGATGTGCCGGCACAGGATTGGAAGGGCTGGCGGAGACAGCCGGCCCAGCAAGCTTCCCCACGTGATGAGACTCGGCACATTGCGGAGAGTGGGCGGACCGCAACGCGTGGATGCGCGACAGATTATAGAACGTGAGGTGCTCAAAGAAAAGTGCATCACGGGACTCCACGACGCGACGTCAATCTGAATCCCAGAACCGCTGGGCCTTGGACCATGGGGTGACCCTGACGAAGGCACATTGGGGGCCACGTGGGGCGAGTTTGGTCCCTTGCTGCTCAGGTGTGAACGAGACGCAAGCAAGGGAGCCCCAGACTCGAGCAAGCCTAAGGTCGGCACGGTGACCGAACCAGAGCTCGTAGGGGGTGTAGTTGCTGGAAAGGGGACCGTGGGGAATGCAATTCAAGACCCAGGTGATGTAGGCCATGCCTTCAAAAGCGAAGGACTCAGGGAGTTCACTGTCCATGCGCATGGAGCAAATCGCATCCACCATGGTGCGGTTCAAGTGCTCAGAAACACCATTTTGTTGGGGGGTGGCAGGGGAGGACATATTATGGAACACACCCAGCTCGGCAAAGTACTGCGCCATGTCGCCCAAAAACTCATCGCCGCGGTCTGAGCATAATGTGCGGAGAGAGTGGCGGGAGTGGAGCTCAGCCATGACAAGCTTGAGGCGAACCGCAACAGCGGCATCGCTCTTTTGTCGAAGGTTGTAGACCCACCGCATGCGGGTGAAGTCGCCGGTGATGGTCAAGACATAGTGCCCCCTATCTTCCTGGAACTCCACAAGGAGAGGCCCGAGGAGGTCACAGTGGACCAGCTCAAGGGGGCGGAGTGCCCTTGATTCAGACAAGGGGTAAGTAGACCGATGCATCTTCCCTCGTGCGCATGGGAGGCAATCGGTCTTGGGTGGCATCTCGAAAGACTATACGTCAAGACCAAGCGTAGGTTTGTCACGGACGAGGCACTTGACAGCTTCAAGATGGACGTGGCAAAGGCGTCTGTGCAGGAGACGTTGGTGTTCAGGCAAGAGAGTGCCAATGACAAAAACACGTGCGAAGGGAGAAGGAACGAGGTGTGAGAGAGAGACTAGAGGGCTATCAACATTATACAAGTCATCAACAACAGTGCCACGGAGGACGACCTCATGCGTGGCTGCGACGAAGATGGTGGCATCCTCACCTGTGTGCAAGACGCCAATGCCCATCCGAGTACACGTACGGTTAGACAACAAGCTGAGTTCGAGATCAGGCACATAGAGAACGTCCAAAATGAACAGCGGCCCTGACAGGCCGTGGAACTTGACAATCCCGAACTGGACCGGTACCTCATGTCTAGTGGCGGTGCGCACAGACCAAACAGGGCCAATTGGGCCAAGCACGACAAAGCCACTACGACGACAAGTCATGTGGTGGGTGGCACTGGAGTCAATGACCCATGTGGCATCCAACACATGCTCACTAGACGTGACTAAGCACTGCAAGACGGATCAGGGAATGGACGTAGGACACTTAGCTGGCAAGGGCTGCACACGGAGAGCAGAGTGGACATGCGACTCATGCAGCCACAACAGGTTGTCTGGACCATGAAAAACATCCACAGACGGCTGCGCCCTGCCACACTCATCACCACGCAACTCAGTCATCACAGCACAAGAGGTATGACCCCTTGGTTCAGTCATCACACTCTCACCTCCTTGAGGTGAGCGTAGCGCCAGGAGCTGGTGAAGCTTAGCGATGATGCGGTCAGGTTGGTCTGGTGGTGCTGTGGTCGAGGAGGGTGTGGCCGGGCGAGACACGGTGACCGCCGGAGTTGGCGTTGACGCCGATGCATACGTGGCGGTGGTGGCATTCGTGGCAGAGCGGGTGGTTGAGGTGGAGGGCTGACGCATGCGTGCCTCATAAGCATGCTGCAGGCCGCGTGCAATCTTCTCCCAGTCGAGAGGGAGATCGGTGCACTTGGTGTAGCGGTGATCACCCCCACAGTTGTAGCAGAGGTACTGTCGTATATTGCTGCTACAGGTGGTAGTCTCATCTTTCCCCCTTACTACTCCCTTTCCCCTTCCCTGGCCACTTTCCTTGAGCCACTGCTGCTGTTGCCGAGGATGATTGGCCAGAGGTCGAAGAGGGAGAAGGAGCCGACACAGGTGGAGTGGCAATGACTTTTGCCGTGAGGGCGGTGCGACTGCGGTGGGCGCGTGCATCCTCGTAGGCGCTTGTTGTATGGACAAAGTGCTGCTGCGCCCAAGGAAGGAGGGTCATCTTTCGGGCAATGCGTTTGAGGTGGCACAGGAAAAAAGTGGCGAAGATGCCGACATAACGCTCCATGACTACGATCATGATGGTCGTGCAGTCGCATCGCATGACACTAGTAGTTGGCGGGCGCCTCGTCATCCCCTTGACATAGTGAGTTAAACTCAGCAAGGCACTTGGCTCGTGTCGCATGCGTCTCTTCCTCGAAAAGGAGAAGAGCGAGGTCGTAAGCGCCACGTGGGTCGGCACCGGCGCCCATCGCAGGGTCGCTAAGGAAGCCACGGAAGTCTACGATGGCTTCGCATGGAACTGCTTTGACAGGGCCATAGGCCGCACGGGCCGCGGTTTACACCTGTTGTATGTTAGCCGTCTGGTGTGGGTTGATGTAGTAAAGCCACATACCCTCGCTCGCTGCCCACAACTCAAACAGCACGTGTCAGGTGTCAAAGTCGTCACCCCGGCGATAGACAAGCGGATCTGATTTGAATGCTTTTGGGGGGCGAGAAGTGGGCAATGCGACAATTGAAAGGCGGCTTTGCAAGTAAGAGTTGTCTGACTCATCCGAGGTGGACAGATCTGACTCCTCAGTCATCACGGGGTACCAAGAGGGACGCCCGTGACGGACACGGCGATGAGACCGAAAGCGTGGTCTAGGGCTCGCGGTGTCTGTATCTAGGCAGAGCGCGTGCACCTGATGCTCTAGTGTCACAATCTGCCGAAGTCGTTCTGCGCTGACGATGGTAGGAGTATCACTGCCGCTCACGTTTGTGCCGATGTTGGAGGCGTTGTAATTGTTGGATGTGTCCTCATTGGACGTCGCGTTGGCTGCTGCTGCCGCCTCTTCCACTGCTGCCGCTAGCGCTGCGGTAGTGGCTGGGTCGGCGCCGGCGTCTACGGGATGCTTTCCCATGAGCAAGGCACAGGCAACACGCTCTGGGTCTAGTTCCCGTGGCTGCTGTTGCTCTTGCTACTGCTCTTGCTGCTGCTCGCGTTCCTGGGCCTGAGCGCGAATGAGTGTCACAAGCTCATCGAGCTGGACTGCCAGCTTTGCCTGTTTAGCTTGTGGATCACGAGCACTCACCGCCATGCTGTTTGGGCAGGGATTCTTGGTCATGTCCCAGCACTCAACATTGCTGGCGACCGCAGTGGATGCGTTGCCGCCGGCGCTGGTGCTGACCTCGGCACCGGGAGGTGTGACTAGATTATTGGGCATCGCAGCTTTTGCTAGCGCACGTGGCTGGGAGTAGTCGCAAGCAACCTACTCTGCCGGAAAAAATCCGGCAAAGTTTCCCTTACCCCAGTGGGCATGGAAAAACGGTCAGGGCCTCTTTCAACCCAAGAAACGCCGGTGGGACCCCCCCCCTTTTGCCGAAAAAAAAATCAGCAGCAATTCCCTTGCCCAAGTGGGTGTGGGAAACGTGGGGGATCGCGTGGAGGTCTTGTGGGTACCTGTTCCACCCCTGCCCAGCCCAGGAAAAGAGGGGAGCCCAACCCAGAGGGAGGAGGGGGGAAGACCAAGGTGGGTGGTGGCGAATGAACGCCACCCCTGCTGTTGTTGCTGCTACTTGTCAGGCCTGGGCTACCGTCAATCTCGGGTTGCAACTGCTCAGAACATTGCTGCCGCCAACTCACCTGCAGCCCAGCCTTTTTTTCTTTTTCTTTTTGGATTGCTGCCTGGCTCGACCCTCGCAGCGACGAGGGACGAGTTTGCCGATCGGTGCGCTCCCCGATTGGTGAGCTCGCCAATCGGTGAGCTTGCCGATCGGTACGCTCGCCGATCGGTGAGCATGCCCGACGGCAAGCTCGTGCCGTTGGGCGTGATTGCTGCGCGCCATGCAGCAACTACTACTGCTGCACGCGCATGTAGCTGCTGCTGCAGGCTGCTGCTACTGCTGCCACCATCGCCGCTACGGTTGCAGCTGCTGCTGCAACATTTGCTGCGGCTGCTGCAGCTGCATTCGCTGCTGCAGCTGCGTTCGATGCAGCCGCTGCTGTTTCCGCGGCTGCCAATGCAGCTGCCGTCGCTGCCGCGGGTGCTGCTGCCGAGGCTGCCAATTCAGAGGTTGCAGCTGACGCCGCTCCTGCCAAGGCCGACGCCGCAGCTGCTGCTAAGGCCGCAGCTGCTGCCGCCGCTGCTGCTACTGCTGCTGCTGCTGCTGCTGCTGTAGGCTGGTGCGAAGCCTCCACTGCTCAGCGTAGTGGACTGGCGGTGGGTCCTGCCAGGTCCTGGGATCTGTTGGGATCTGCTGCTACGGCAGTGGACACTACTGCCGTTGCTGCTACTGCGCACACACTGCGCAACGCTGCGAGATGTGGTCTCTTTGCTCTGATACCAGTGGGGAATTGTAAAAGTGCCTAGTTCCAAGCTACAGTGCTGCTCATTGCAATTCCAACACAACAAACGGCGCGAGGAAAGGGTGAGAGACGGGAGAGTTAAACCCAAATCAATGTGTACTACACAAAACACNCCGCAGCTGCTGCTAAGGCCGCAGCTACTGCCGCCGCTGCTGCTACTGCTGCTGCTGCTGCTGCTGTAGGCTGGTGCGAAGCCTCCACTGCTCAGCGTAGTGGACTGGCGGTGGGTCCTGCCAGGTCCTGGGATCTGTTGGGATCTGCTGCTACGGCAGTGGACACTACTGCCGTTGCTGCTACTGCGCACACACTGGGCAACGCTGCGAGATGTGGTCTCTTTGCTCTGATACCAGTGGGGAATTGTAAAAGTGCCTAGTTCCAAGCTACAGTGCTGCTCATTGCAATTCCAACTCAACAAACGGCGCAAGGAAAGGGTGAGAGACGGGAGAGTTAAACCCAAATCAATGTGTACTACACAAAACACACAAGTAAGAAACAAACGAAGTGCAACGTGACGGTTGACGATGTTTTTTTTTGGTGGCTGAAAGTTGGCCTTGGTGGTGGTCAACCCCTGCCCGCTTCTTTTGAAGGGAAATTTCAGGGAATGAAATACTCTGCATTCCATGTGACTTATGTCACACCGGGGTAGGTACCCTATGAACTCTGTTCATAGGGGTATGTGGGAATCGGCCGCGAACGCCTTGACCCAATGATATCCACCATCGAAGGTAGTTCCAACCAACGGTCGTGACCGTTGATTGAGGGGGTTCCCAAGCGGCTCAATGAGCTGCTTGCGGATTTACCCATCTCCCTGGTGGAAAGGTTTGTGTTGTAGCCACTGTTGCCTGATAATGGGCGTGAGTACCATGTGGTTTGGTTGGACTTTGCAGTCCGCTTTGCATATGGCTGGTGAGGAGAGGAGGGATTGGTAGGTGGAGGTTAGTTTTTTCCTGCTTTGTGGAGTGTCTAGGTTTTGGAGGTGTAGGTCGTGCATGTTGATTTAGTCTTCAAAGTTTTTGATGATTATGGGTGCTAGAATAGCATGAGGGTTTCGCGACGGGTGACGAGGTCAAGAGCAAGCAAACAGCGAGCTCACCATCACTTGAGGCCCTCGTCAGCTGCAAGATTTGAAATCACCCTCCTAAGAATTAGCTGACAGGCCACCGGACAGCACGACCGACAGAATCTGGTTTTGGGTTTGAACCCGGGTGCCACAAAATTCTAGCACCAAGTCCTCAAGCAAAAACCCACGGCTGCTCCATAATGAGAAGAAAATCAATAGTGGGCCTGTTAGCATGTGGGACTGGTCTGCGGGAAGACTGGTCCCGCTGAGGTGCTGAGCCGATGTTAATGGCACACCTCCGGTGGTAGCTGTGTTTGCCTGGCCGTTGCCAGAGTCACGTCAACTTCCCCAGTCCTCAACGCCTGTTGCCGCATCAGGGACCTGCACGAGCATGGACAAGAGCCGAGGGGTTACGGTAGTCTGTGGACGTACACAACAACACACGTGGCCATGGTGGGAAGCCCTGCAGTGTGGGGGTAGCAAGAGCATGTTGGAAAACGGGTTATCTCATGATTGTCTTAGGAGGAAAAGTGAGGCAAGTGTGTAATGCAAGTCAAAGGTGCCAAGAGGGGATTGTGGTGAGGTGAGGCCAACAAGCATGAGAACGTGAAGTGAACCTTCTGTTGGTTAATGTGTTGACACTGTATGGTGACCTCTGGCCCGGCTGCATACTCACATCACTGATGGAGGTGACAAACAGAGAGGGACAACGTTGCATGCTGTGCCCTCATGATGACGCGTCCTCACGCCGGACCAACTCCTTTGGCCAACAGGCAAGCACACTTCACCACTCTTGCGTGCTCTCGTGACGCAGTGAAAGAAATTATCTCTTGGTTGTGTGTATTCTTGGCATAGACAAAATCAGCAACTCGCCTAGGTCCAATTTGAGTAGGCGGCCTTTCTGGCTATTTTGGCTTATCCCAAAAATCTGCCGCTGCTGGTTCGGAATCACCATGTTGGAGGGTTGTGAGCGAGAGTGAGCTCGCAGCTTGATCACTCGCACCCACGTGGATCACTTCTGTGACCCATGACTCGTTTTTCCTTGTTAGTTGATCGCTCTCTTGACCTAGACCTTTGCATGGTTCTTTCATGCTATGGTGTCATCTGTCTAAGGGTAACCTAGGCATTCTTCATTTTTCTATAACTTGCCGCCTTTATCTACTGGTATCAGAGCAAGGGCAAGAGAACAACTTCAAAGACTCGATCCTGGTCGTAGAACCCTCACCGCTACTGCTTCCGTCGCTGCCGCCGTAGCTGCCGCAAATGCAGGACATCAGTAGCACCCCTGATACCCGCTCTCGGCGGACTGGTGGATTGACTCTCTTCTCTCTCTCCACTCAAAACCCGCCGGTGTCGTCTAACCCCGCCGCATTCTAAATCCTTCATAGCTCCTAGCTCCTAGCGTCCCTCCGTGAATGGCAGCACCAACTTCAACTCCTCTTGCAGCCCTGGTCACGCAGGGTTGCGTGAGCGGGGTGGTAGTCCCAGTATCACCCTCTACTTCGGCGGCATTTGTAGCAACAACAACTGTGTCTTCAGCTGCTTTGGTCGCAGCAACATTAGACGATGCACCCGTCCCTGCCGTTCCTGTAACTGTCATAGCGGGTCATGCAGTTCCCATAGGGTACCAACAGCAGGTGTGACTGATGCCACGCCTTGGTTTCCTTGGTTGCTCTTGTGATTTCGGAATGCATTGTCTCACTAATCTGTGTTGTGACCTCTCAGCTAGTGTACAAGCTCGTGCAAAGAACTCACTCGGTGGACGTTGACGACGGCGGGTGCTAAGTGATGGAGGGGACGTCGCATCGTTGTGAGAGTCGTGGCTTCCTTCTCCTTGTGTGGAGTCTCCAACTTGGTAGCAGTATGCGTCCAGCTCCATCAGCAGGAGCCACCGTCACTCATGTCACCAATACTCATGGGTGGCTACTCTGAGTAGAATAGGGTTTGCAGAGGTTTAGATAGCCATAACTCCCATAACTCTTGTGTGTGATTTTTCCATTCTGAGTAGCATAGGGTTGAAAACCTAATACAACAGGTTGGGGCAGTAGCGTTGTTGATGCAGCGTGTGGTAACCCACGCTCGTTGCTTAGGATGCCCCCTTAGTGTGTTGCACCATAGTCTATGAGACCTGGTGTTGTTACTAAAAGACGCACGCTTTAGCGCCAGACAACAGCTAAAAACTGGAAATGACTGAGTAGGAATTGAGAATAAGCAACAATGGAAGACCCCTCCAAGTTCTAGCTCCCCCCAAGATCTATAGAGCTTGTTACTCAGTTTCTAAGCCAGTCAGAAAAATGACCTGATTTCCGGCAGGCAGGATTTTCTCGGTGAGCCCTGCCAGACAGCCGGCAACCCAAAATCCGGGCGTCGTCCATTTCACCTGAAAATTGGACCATACCATAACATGCACTCTACAAACGCAGTCATATGGTCAGAATCACCTAGAAAAGAAGCAGTAATGAGTTATAGCTGCCTAAGCCCAGGCGGCGTCTATGCTACTCCCCAGTCCCAACAGTGTCCGAATAACATGATACTTGGGCCCTAAGTAGAACATGGCATTCTAGATGCAACAACGGAGTCACATCCGGCAATGGACGTGTGTAGATAGCATATGCACTGATAGTGACTGTCAGTGGCACGACTACCAATGGAGCTGAGCACTTTGGAGGGAGGAGGCACTAGAAAAATGCGTGTAGGCCTCAGCTTGCATCGGCTCTACCAGACAACACTCCAGCAGCGTCGCGTCTCGCTGTTAGTCATCTGCATGCTGATGTACACAAGTCGGGACAACACAACAGAGTATAAAGAGAGATGTGTGAAAACCAACACTCCCCCATGACTCACACGTACAGAGAGCATAGAGACCAAGCGGATAGGGGTTGAGAGAGAGAGGGAGAGAGAGGACCTCACGGACGCACACCAACCGCACTCACAGCCCTCTTGAACAAGTCACGCTTTAGTACCTTGGTCAAGAAGTCAGCCAACTTCCGTGCCGTCTCTATACACACAATGCTGATGTTGCTTTCATGCAACAATGAACACACATAGTGATACTCGACGTTGTTGTGCTTTGTGCAAGTGTGATGCATGCAGTCATTGTCAGCAATGGCCATGGAACTCTGATTGTCATAATGCAACGTGATGGACGGGATTGACTGATGCAACTCGGACAACTGACAACATAGCCACATGCTCTCACATGCACCGGAACCAAGGACCACATACTCAGTTTCAGTAGTGTTGTGTGTAATGCAACTTTACTTGCCGGAGTGCTAAGACACAGTCGTGCCGCCAACAAGAAAGATCCAGCCAGTACGACTCTTACCGTCTGGACTGCCGGGCACGTCATTGTCGATGTAGCCCACCGCAACAACGGACGGCTGTTGACAGGACATGAGGCCTCGCGGTGGGATCTAGACGACATAGCGTAGTACTCGGATTGTGGCCTCAAAGTGGAGGTGACGCGGCTATGAGAGAACTAGGCCATGAGGTTGACAGTGAACGCAATGTCTGGGCGCGTCGTCGTTGCCAGGAACAATAGTGACTTGATGACACGTAGGTATGTGATCACGTCTACTGGCTCCCCCAACATGATTGGATCAGAGCTCGTCAACTTCACCTGACCGTCAGGCAACATGGGTGAAGATGCTCTTGGCATGAGGGGTAGGTCCTTAACGAAGCGCCCGGACAAGGTCTTGATGTAGGCGGCTTGATGGACGTGCTGGACAGCCATGGAGCAATCCTACTCAAGCTCCATGCCTAGAAAGACTCGTGCGGATCCGAGGTCCTTCATCTGGTAGGCGACATGCAGTGTGTCCTTGAACCTCTGGATGGCAGTTGCATACGGTGTTGTGATGAGCAGATCGTTGACATGGACTAGGACAACGACAAAGGTTTGGCCTCGCGGACCGACGAACAATGCAGGGCCGGCACTGTTGCAACGGAGGTCGCTGCTGAGAATTTTATGAATGATCTCTTGATTCTAGTAGTGCGCTGAGTGCTTGAGGCCATGGAGGGTGTTTCACAGCTTCCACACCTTGCGAGAGCCATCATCAAAGCCTAGAGGCTACACCATGTAGAGCTCCTTACCTTCTAATGAGCCATGGAGAAAGGCGTTGCTCACATCCATCTAATGCAACTCCCACCGGTGGTGGACAACCAGGCTGAACAACGCCTGGCTAGTGGAGAACCAACCAACCGGGGCAAAGATCTGGTCATAGCTCACCCCACGGACCTGGGCAAGTTCCTTGGCCATTGGACGGGCCTTGTACTTGTCCAGGGATCCGTCTGGCTTCCACTTTTGTCAGAGGACCCACTTGGTGCCGATGGCCTTTCGGCCAAGGGGAAGGTGAACAAGCCCGTAGACATGATGTTGCCAAATGAAGGCATGCTTGTTAGTGCATGCAGCCTCCAAGTGTGCAGCCTTAGGAGACGTCCAAGTCTCACAAAGGGTGGTTGGGTCCTCTCATTGTACCGTGGGGCAGACAGTGAGGGTGTGTGCATCTCCCGCCCCAGGTGGTATGCGCGTGAGTGTAGCCGCGATGGCACGTCGGTGCTCCTGATGGAGCAAGGCGTAGCCCAAGGCCGACCTCAGATGCAGGTTGGTGACAAATGACAATGTGGCCAAGCCAAGCGCTTTGGTGCAAGGGTTCCCATTCAGGACTGTAGGAGTGGGTCTGCCCGGAGGCAAGGAGCCTCGTGGGGTGACAGGGGGTTGTGGCACGAGAGAGCGCAAGGCGGTGGCCTGAGTGCTCACTTTCGGCCTGGGTCGGAGAATCCCGCCTGGACCACGTGTGCAACGTGCCTGCATGGACGAAGCTGCAGGCCCGGAGGGGCTGGCGGAAACGGACGGGGCAGCCCGCTCGTAAGGGTTGGGGGACACCGGCGGGGAAGCCGGCCCTGAGGAGCTGGCGGACATGGACGAAGCGGCTGGCTCAGAGGGGCCAGCGGACAAGAACGGGACGACCAACTCAGAGGGGCGAGTGGACTAGGACGGGGTAGCCATACCGGATGAGCTCACGAGCACGGGCGGGGGAGCCGGCCCGGAGGGGCTGGTGGACACAGATGGAGCGGCCGGCTTAGAGAGGTCAGCGGACATTGACAAGGAGGCCGGCTCAGAAGGGCCATCGGACACAGACGGAGCGGCCGGCTCAGAGAGGCCAGCAGATGCAGACGGGGCGGCCGTCTCAGAAGGGCCAGCGCATGCGGATGACGTAGTTGGCCCGGAGGGACAGGCAGACACGTGCGGGGCAGCTGGCCCGCGAGGACCGGCGGGTGCAGACGATGTGATGCCCGGAAGCGGCTGGATGGAGGACGGACCCACCACTCCCCCACAGGACGGTAGGGACATCATCGCTTTGGAGCAAACGAGGTTGTGAGGAAATAGGTCCTCAAAGAAGAGAGCATCCCGAGATTCGATGATGCAGCACCGGGAGGGATCCAAGAAGCACCACTCCTTCGCTGATACAAGACGCCAAGGAAGGTGCAAGGATGGCCGCAAGGCTGGAGCTTGTCGCCCTGGTGTTGGAAAAGTAACCACACAATGGCTAAGGAGCCCCAAATGGAAGCCGGGCAGAGGTGAGCTCGCTCGGCGCACTAGTGTTGGTATGGTGTGGCCTGACAAGGAAGGGGTCCGTGGGGAATCCGGTTCACACCATGTAGGTCATAGCCTTGAAGTAGAAGCCATCAGAGAGTCCATAATCAATCCACATGGTGCGGACGTTGTCGGCCATGGTGCGGTTCCACCACTCATAGAAGCCGTTCCGGGCTGGCGTGTAAGACGTCGATGTCTCATGATGGATACCACGGAAAGTGAGGAAGAGTGTGGTCTTCCCCATGAATTTCCCACCGTGATCAGAGCAAAAGCGGCAGAGAGGACGACCGCACTCACGCTCAGTGCGGACAGACCAGTCCCAAATGGTGGGGGCGGCATCGCTCTTCCGGTGAAGACAGATGATCTAGTGAGAGCGAGTCTAGTCATCTGTGAGGGTGAGGACATAGCGTCCGTGTTCACTGACAGACTCTTTCGGAAGGAAACCCATGACATCAGAGTGGACCAGGTCTAGTGGGGCGGACGCACAAGAGGAGGACAGGGGGTAGGTGGACCGATGCATCTACCCTTCAGCACACTCAAATGCACTCAGTGGGACACGATAGTGGAAAGGAGTTTGGCTCAAGGCCTTTGGTTGGCTGCGTGTGGAGCATGCTGTTAACAACGACAAAGTGGACGTGATAGAGGTGGCCGTGCAGGAGATGTGTGTGCTCCGAAGGGAGTGTGCTAGTAACAAACACGTGGCCTGTGTCAGCCGATGGGGTTGGGACAGAGGGAGACGCGAACATGCGCGTCACGTGCCACTAGTTGCCATGGGCGGTGGCATGCAAGACGACAGGACCGGATGGACGCAATAGCATAGTGCCAACACCATGCGAGCGTAGTATGTCCATGCTCATGCGGTCAAGGGCAGTGACGAATAGGAGGCTGAGCTCAAGACCGGGAACGAAGAGGGTATCGGTCAGAAAGACATCCCCAACAGGACCACGCAAACGAACCACTCCAACGACGCGAACGGGTAAGACCTGACCAGAACCCTTCCAAACCCCAAAGACATTGGTAACGGGGCCAAGGACACTGAAGGCCTCACTCTGGGCCGTTATGTGATGTGTGGCTCCGGAGTCGATGATCCGGGTCTCGGTAGGATCCTTGACCGGTGTCGCCAGGTCACTAACGATCACATGACAGCGGGCAAGGGATGAGGACGCAGTGGATGGGGATGCCAACCGGGACTGCCAGTCATCCAGCCAGGCGATGTCATCACGAAGAGGAGCAGGTGGAGAGGAAACGATAGAGAATGGAATGGAAAAAGGTACAAGGCTCGGCCGCAGCTTGGAATTTGTCATGCATGGCAGGGCAAGGTGACCAGCGACGACACAACTCGCACTTCCCTTGGGAGGAGAGCGAGGTAGTCCGAGCTAGAGTGCGATGAATTGCTCCAACTGACGCTCACAGGTGGAGGGCACGATGGAGTAGACTGACTGCGGCGTGACGGTAGCAGAGTCTAGGAAGGAGGAGGGAGGCACCGGTGACGGAAGAGCAGGCGCCGACGGCTGTAGATGATGCTACGACTGAACTCTCAGAGGGTAAAAGTGAGGGGGCGGCGTAGACACAACAGGAGCAGCGACAGTCATGGCCGTGGTGGCAAGGCGGTGCTCACGCTCGCGATGCATGGTGATGACGTGCGCCTTGTCTGTCGGGAGTGGACACGTGTACCACACGTCACCTGATTGGCCATAGTTGTGGCAGACTAAGCTGTCGCCACTGGATCTGCTCGACTGCTGCTATGGGCCCTTGCCCTTCTTGCCCCTACCTTTCTTCTTGATGGATTATGTAGAGCTAGAGGACTTAGCTGCTGTAGGGGTGGAAATAGTCACCAAGGCAGGGATAGGAGAGGCGAGGGCCTCCGTGCACAAGATGTGGTACTCCTGAAGGGCCTCCTCAATTCGGAGAAAGAGCTTGTATGCCTAGGGCATGAGGGTGCCCTAGGCAACCATCATGGCAAGAACGTCCTGGGTGTAATGGACAAAGACGTCAGCAAACACGCCGGCTACGCCATACTTGATGGTGAGGAGTGCAGATAGGGGGGGTGGTGTAGCTTCTCCTAGGTGGAGAAGGATGGTTTGCCCGCTGCTAGTAGGAGGTGACCATCTCGGTCTCACCCATATGGAGGGAGTTGAATTCCCAAAGCAAGCCGATGGTCTCAGCATCGCTAGAAAGGCAATGAGGGTGCGTGAGGATGTGCAACGCCACTGCCGGGTCAGGGAGGCCGCCAGTGGAGATGTCGCCAAGGAAGGGTTCGAGAGCAAGACGTGAAGGCGGAGGGGCGATGTGGACAAGGGCACGTACAGAGCGACCATCATCATATACCTGGTTGGCCTGGGTGGAGTTGTAGGGCATGACGTAGTATGGCCACATGCCCTCACCCTGCACCCAAATGCGGAAGCTGAGCTCCCAGATCGGGAACTACTCGCCAGATTGGAGCGGCGGGAGCGGGGTCTCAAAGTTCTTTGGCCTGCGGCCAACACCCAGAGCGAGGCCTAGGACTGAAGACACCTTTGGTGCTGAGTATGCTGCTGAGCTAGATACTGTGTAGCAAAGGAAACAACGGGACTAGCATGCCCAGTTGGAGGGAAGGTCAGCAATTGCTGATGTTGTTGCCATTCCTGTTGCTGTTGCAGTGACTACTGCCACGGTAGCTATGTTGGTACCTACAGTTCCGCTAGCTGTTGCGTTAGCATTGCAAGCTACAGGCGTATGGCAGCTAGCGGATCGTTTGAGGTAGTAAGGCTGACAAAAAATGATGTAGGGTGTTGGTGTTGTTGTTGCTACTACAGCTACTACTACGGTTGTTGCTGTTGTTGCTGCTACAGGTACTGCTGCAGTGCCTACTATATTGGCTACATCTGCTGCTGCTTCTGTTGCTGCTACTGCTGCTGCTGTGGCTATAGTATTAGCATCTGTTGCTGCTATTGCTATTGCTGGTTCAGCGGCGGTAGCTGCAGTAGTAGGTGCAAGTTCTGCCGTTGTTGCTGGTGCAGCAACAACAACTGCTGCTGGTGTTGTTTTTACTATTGCTGCTTTAGTTGCTGTAGAGAGGGGTGACCAATGGGTCCCCCCGCATATGAGGACCCCTCCTCACTTTCAGCCATGGTTCCCTCCGTTTTTTTGTCGTGTTGAACTTGTTGGTGACGTTAGTAGTAACGTCAGCAATGATGTCGGCAGTGACGTCAGTAATGCGGCTGATGTCAATAGGAATGTCAACAGAGACATCAGCCGAGGTTGGGTGACATCAACAGTGGCTGTTGCACTTCTGCTATAGCTGCTGCTGCATTAGCTGTTATGCTATTGTATCTGTTGTTGTTGTTGTTGCTGCTGCTGTTGCTGACGTCAATAGTGACGTTAACGCTCGCGGCTGACATCACTCTAGCTTCTGTTGTTGTTGCCACTACTGCTACTGGTACGGCTGCTGCTACTATAGCTGTTATTGCTGTTGCAGGCTGTTGCTACTGTTGCTCGCTGCTCGGTGCTCACTGCTCGCTTCTGCTGCTTTTGCCCCCTGCTGCTATTGCTTACAGCTGACTGCTTGTTCTTGCTTCTAGTTGCGGCTGCAGCCTGCTGTTGCCACTTCTGTTGCTTGTTGCAGCAGCTATTGCTCGCTATAGTAGCTCTTTCTTGCTAGCTGTGTGCTGATTGCTACGTGCTGCTGCTGCTGTCGCATTAGCAATAGCGAATGCACAGTCGCTTTCTTGGCAGTGTCGTCGCCAAGTGCGTCGGCGCCACTCCAGCGTCGGTTGGTTGTGCCGGCCGCGAGTCCACCAATGCTATCATTGCCGTGGGGTCAGTGCTACCGAATAAAGTTACGCCAGCATTTCCCCAGCTTCGGGAGCGTTTTGAAGTCGCCACCCGGCGGATCAATGCTACAGGAAAAAATGTAGCAACATTTCCCTTGCACAGGCACATTCTAGGACCGCCGGCGTTGAATGGATCTGTTTGCCGGTGTTCTAGTGCTTCTGCTATGCTCTGGCTTGGATACCAAGCTTGAATACCTAATGGTGCAGGTTGGGGCATCAGCGATGTTGATGCAACGTGCGGGAACCCACACTTGTTGCTTAGGCTTGCCCCTTAGTCTGCTGCACCAGATTTTAAGTCTCAGAGCTTCGGTGTTGTTTCTTAAAAACACGTGCGCCAGAGTTAGCCCGAGACAACAGCTGAAAACTGGAAATGACTTATTAGGAAGTGAGAATGAGCATCAATGGGAGACCAATCCAAAGTCTAGCTCCCCCCCAGCTCTATTGAGCTTCTCATTCAGTTTTTGAGCCAATCAGAAAAGTGACCTATTTTCTTGCAGGCAGGATTTTCTTGGTGAGCCTTGCGTAACAGTCGATAGCCCGAAACCCGGGCGTCGTCTGTTTTGGCTGAAAACTGAACCATACCATAATACGCACACTGCAAACGCAGTCGTGTGGTTAGAATCACCTAGAAAAGTAGCAACAATCAGTTATAGCCACCTAAACCCAGGCAGCGTCACGCTAGTCCCCGGTCCCAACAGTGCCCCAAAGATATGAAACTTGGATTCTAAGCAGAACATGGCGATGTAGATGCAATAGCAGAGTCAGACCCAGCACGGGACACATGCAGACAGCATATGCAGCAAAAATGACTTCGGGCGGCACGACTGCCGAGGAGGTCTGCCGATGGAGCTGAGCACGATGGAGGGAGGAGGCTCCAGCAAAATGCGTGTAGGCCTCAGTGTGCGTCGGCTCCACCAGACGACACTCTAGCAGCGCTGTGTCTCGCCGGGAGCCATCTGCACGCCAATGTACACAAGCCGGGAGGACACAACAGAGTACAAAGCGAGATGCGTGAAAACAAACACTCTCTTCTCTCTATCCCCTCAAAACCCGTCGGTGTCATCGGACCCCACCACATTCTAAATCCTTCGTAGCTCCTAGCTCCTAGTGTCTCTCTGTGACCGGCATCACCAGCTTTTACTCCTCTTGGAGCCCTGGTCACGGATAGGGTTGCATGGGGGGTGGTAGCCGCAGTATCCGCCTCTACTTTGGCGGCATTTGCAACAACATCAACTATGTCTTCAGGTGAGTTGGGTGCAGCAACATTAGACGGTGCACATGTCCCTGCCATTCCTGATACTGTCGTAGTGGGTCGTATAGTTGCCATAGGGCACCTACAACAGCTGTGACGGACGCCACGCCGTGGCTTCCTTGGTGGCTCTTGTGATTTGGGAATGCACTGTCTCATAGATCTGTGTTGTGACCTCGCAGTTGCTGTACAAGCTCGTGCAAACGACTAACTCGGCGGACGTTGACGATGGCGGGTGCTAAGAGATAGAGGGGATGTCGCATCGTTGTGAGAGTCGTGGCTTCCTTCTCCTCTTGTGGAGTCTCCCACTTGGTAGCAGTGCACGCACAGCTCCATCGGCAGCAGCCACCGTCACTCATGTCATCGATAGTCAAAGGCGGCTACTCTGAGTAGCATAGGGTTTGTAGAGGTTTAGGGAGCCACAAACTCTCGTGTGTGATTTTTCTAGCTAATTCTGATTGCACGACTGCGTTTGTAGTGCGCATATTTTGGTATGGTCCATTTATAAAGGAAAAACAGATGACGCCCGGGTTTGGGGCTGACGCTTCCCTGGCAGGGCTCACCGAGAAAACCCCACATGCCAAAAAACAGTGCATTTTCCTGATTGGTTGGCAGACTGAGTAACAAGCATCAGAGAGGTGCGGGCGTAGGTTAGTGCGGGAGGGGTCTCTCACCTAACCTCATTCTTTCTGTCAACTCAGTCATTAGTCACTTCCAACTGCAGTTATGGCACTAACTTTAGACTTTGAGTGCTCTCTCTCTCTCTCTCTCTCTCTCTCTCTCTCTCTCTCTCTCTC
>SZWC01022587.1:15884-37817 GCA_023375785.1 Penium margaritaceum
TGAGAGAGAGAGAGAGAGAGAGAGAGAGAGAGATAGAGAGGGGGTAGAAGGTAAAAAAAAGTGCCGGTGGGAAATTGCCAGACTTACCTTGCATATGATGATATTGCCCTGTTGCTTTAAGAACAAAACTCAAGTTTGTTTAGTACAAACTTTGACTTTCTAATGTGGAAAACTCGTGCACACACAGAACTTAAGGGTACTTACTCCCTCGTTTTAGACCTTGAACGAGGAAGTGAGATAGAAATGGAAGTTAACCTCCGGAGACCCAAAACATTTGTGTCTCCCTGCACCAATCATTGATGACGGTTGGCCCTAGAGTGACGAGGAGGGGAAAAATCCTCCAGCATCCTTTGGATGTCATTTTGCGAACTCTGACAACGACTCCTATGCAGGAGCTAGGCTCTCAACTTGTTAAAAAAAATGTTGTAAACCACATCAACCACAAGTGTATGTGCATGCATGCTACTCTTTTCTCCATGTCATGCTATAAGATTGGCAAGCACGTTAGCCTTGTCATTGAAATCAAGCTCTCAAGTATTTCTAAATTGGGTGCTTTTTCCGTCGAGCAAAAGGTTGGTGGTTCATGGGGATGAGGTGCACGAAAAAACACGGTTTGGGGACACATGGATGATTTGTATTGAGCATAAATTGTATTTTTATAACAAGTTTTGAGTGAGCCGAGCACATACACATAGTGTCGCGAATGAGAATGAAGCAAATGTCGGGTCTTTGCCGATTGAGCCAAGCAACGCGTATGAGGTCGCATCATGAGTGGTTGCTTCGAGAAGCTCCGCCAATAAGTTGGGGTGCTTTGAGAATATTGAGGTTCCTCTTTATACAATTCTAGCTCCATCAAAAAGTCTACCAAAAAACATCAAAACATAGATATAGTTTGTGTCAGAAAATTGGGGTGCAATTCCAACGAGGCCTGATTGGTCTTCTGTGCTCATGGCTTGTTTTTGTGCAGGTTCTGAGTCTAAGCGTGAGCTTTCTGGTCGCCTCACTCTATGTTTCTGGAAGTGGAAGAAAGTTGTGAGACAGTCACTTTTGCACAGGGAAGAACGCAATTCTGCATTAGTTTATGAACATGAACATGATTTGAATATTTGTAGGGCTAGTTGTGAGCTGTCCAACACACCAAACCATGTGCGATTCGGATCATCGTAGCTCCCACTACGTTAGCCAAAGCGCAGCACCCCAAATTAGCCGCTCAGTCGGCGGTGCGCAACATGTCACCCGCCGCGGTCTCTCATACATCAAGGACCCATCAAAACGCCATTCCGGAGGAGCAGATTTCCCTATGTGTAGCAACGGTGCCCCTTGCGCCTTTGGGTCTGTTTTGATGAGTTAATCATCGTGCTGGGTGATGTGGATTGATGTGGTTCGAAACCTGTTTGCAGACCTACAGTCAGAATTTTGACTGCAGGTCCGCAAACCTGCAAGTGTTCGAGTAACAAACTGTACCACTGGGTTTCGGACTCCAATCCAGGATTTTGGCCGTCCCTCAATAACAAAACTACAATACTGAAATCCGGCGGATCATTCACCGGGCGCCTCAGCAGTCCTTCCGGAGCAAAATCCCCAGATGGCATTTTCTTCCTCTTTCCGGTCAATCATCCATGGGCACTCAAACCGCGGCCAGCTCCCAGAGCCGCCTTGCACACCCCAACTTTGGAAGCCCATATCTCACTTGTTACTAGTCCGATTTTGGCGAATCAACTTCCAACGGATTCAGCAACTCGAGGTGCCAGATCCAACGACAAGGAATTTCCTCTCTCTAGCACTGGATCCTTCCGGTGGATCTCCTCATCAGCTTGATCGTCATCGGAGCCCTCTGCGTCGGCTGCCACCGCTGGTGCACCGTCGTGCTCTGATGTTGCATCCTCAGCTTAGGCATCTGTCAGCTCCTTTTCGTAGTCAATGAGCTGGAACAACTCCCCCATCTGGAGAGTCCACCACGTCCACGTCATTGTTGCAGATGTAGCTTTACTGCTCGTCAAACTCGACGTCTTGGCTACGGATTACCTTCTCCTTGCACATGTCCTAGAGCATGTACGCCTTATGCATGTTCTCATGGCCAAGGAAGAGATACGAATTTGCCCGCGGCTCCAGCTTGCTGTCACACCTCTGCGCAGCCTGCACCATCGCATGCGCCTTGCACCCAAACACTTTCAGGTGTGCTAAACTTGTCTTGCACCCGCTCCAAACCTCTTGCGGCGTATTCCAGCTACTCTTCGCGCACCGCTGTAGGAGTGATGTTGATGGTGTAGCTCGCTGTACGCACAGTTTCCGCCTAGAAGCTTTGTGGCAATTCCGCATCCACCAACATGGTCCGTACCATGTTCAGCAGTGTCTAGTTCACCCGCTCCGCAGATGGCATTTTGATACTCGTTCCGGTCAATTATTCACCGGCACTCGAAACGTGGCCAGCTCCCAGAGTGACGGCGCACACCCCAACTTTGGAAGCCCATATCTCCCTTGTTGCTGGTTCAATTCCGGCAAAACGACATCCACCGGACTCAGCGACTTGTCAACTTTCAGGATCAACCCTCCATTTTAGGATCCGAGTTATCCTCTAGCTGCCAGATCCAACAAGAGGAATTTTCTCTCTCTGGTGGCTCGTCGGCGCCTCCTGGCGCCGCACTTGGGCATGGAGAAGGGAAAATCTTCAAGAGTTTGCCATACTTTAGCCAACCATTCTGGAAGGTGGCCACATTTGTCAGAAAATTCTGGAGCAAAACACTAGAGGTTGGGGAAGTTGGCCAAACTTCCTCTGTTGGACAGCGTAAAAATCCTGAGCTTGTTGCTTTTTTAGCCATAAATGTAAAGACAGAAACATCCACTCACGGAGTTTAGGAACTCCTGTATGTCAGGGACGTGATACTTCTCCCCCTTTAAGCCGCAACATCCCGGTGCGCTAGCAGATGTACGCCGGTGACGGCAAAAGTAGACGTCAATCAAATAATTGATGTCTCAGAGGTTGTTGTAGAGCTCTTAACTCTTTTGCGTGGCATTGTAGCCATGCCACTTGACACTTTACTTGATTGTTTATCTACAGTATCAATGTCCGAGGATATCTTCAATTACATACTCTGTATCCCCATCAACTTGTACAAGAAGTGAAGGTGCAATGTTTTCTCAAGGGAAGTTCGTGCTGTGGTCTTGGTAGTGCTTGAGTTTGCTGATGTAGAAGACAGGATGAATCACCATGCTCTCAGGTAGGAAAATTTGAGCGACGATTGGGTTTTCCATTCCCTAGATCTCAAACGGTCTTAACCAACATGGATTGAGCTTCGCAAAGTACTGTCCTCGGAGTTTGATGTTCACAAAGCTGAGGAGGACATGGTCGCCATCGCTGAACACATCATCACTACAATATTGGTTTGCCACTCATTCCAGTGCTTGCCACAGAAAAACTGCAAGAGGTCTGAGACAGCATCCACGATGCCAGGGCAGTCGTCGGTCAGCTCCGAGTGGGTGGTCCACCACTTGCCGACGCACCGGTGCCATCAGGGTCCGCATCGGGGACCATGCCATCGCGCCCTCTTATACAAATGCTCTCCTGGCCATCGCTCGTGATGGGTGGAAGCCACACACACCAACAATTGCACCTCCCACAATTGTGATGGATTCAAAAGGGCTAAGACAGGGGTTGTGGATAGAAGCTCTTTGACTTTGAGAAAAAATTAAAGAGTGTTCTAGATGTCCATTTCCAATGCATGTATTTTTGCATGAGCCTGGTTAGGGAATCTACCACTATCAATTACCCTTGAAGAAACCATAAAAAATAGTTTGCAAGGGCAAAAAAACACCAAACCTATCCAATATTGTTTCAACGCGGCCAATCCACCATGGCTTGGATCTCTCAAAAACCATTGTTGCTGACAATGTGTCCAAGGTATTTGAGCTCATCTTATGCAAACTTGCACTTCCTCACTTTTGCGTAGAACTTCTATTCCTAAAGGATTGCGAGGACTTTGTGCCTATGTTCTGTGTTCTCCTCCATTAACTTAGAGAAAACCATGAAGTCGTCTAGGTAAACCAAGACAAAGTGATCGAGTTGCTTCGAAAAAGTTTGGCTTATTTCTTCCTATAAGGTTGCCGGGCTGCTTGTTTTCCCAAAGTACAAAACCTGGAACTGATAATGTTCCATGTGTATTTCCTTTTTTTTTTTTGGGCAGATCATCTTTTGTGATGCGGATTTGATCGTACCATTGGAGTTGGTCGGACAGGTCCTCCATCCACGGTAAGGGGAGACATTGTTTCACTATCAACCTTTCCAACGCCTAGTGGTACACGGACATTCGTAAACCATCATCCTTTTCTTTGACAAAAAGGATTGACACACCATAAGGCAAGCTACTCTGATGGATCTACCCTTTTGCAATGTACTTTTGATCTTGCATTCAACCTCTTGATTTTTGTCAGACAAAGGCGGTACATGGATTTGAACGAAGAAGTCACCTCCAGTTGTAGTGGAGCTATGTGGTTCGTGTTTCATTCCAGTAAAAGCCCAGCCGGTAGGTCTTGGAATACATAAATGAACTCTTCCAATAGAGGCTTGATCTCTTGTGGCGTGTCTTCCTTCACATCATCCTCCACTTTGTGTAGTTGAGCCGGGAAGTATCGAAAACCTTGTCAAATATATCTCTTGACCTGCATTGCAAACAAGCTAACATGGACTCGAAGTCAGGTCGGTAACAATTCCATACTCAAAATCATCGTAAAGTGACGTTATCCTTTTTAAAAGATCAAGTGCTTTGATTAAAAGAACATAAGAGGCTTGTTTTCGTAGAGCTAGGGATCACCTAGAACCACTTTAAACCGGTCAAGAAGGTTGATTACCTTTTCCGTGACACTCTGTGTATACCCTTGGAAGCAAATTGACTTTACATGTACCGATCATGTTTACCGTATGGTTGTCACCAACGACAACTATGCCATTCAATTATGTGAAATTGAGGTCCACCTATCAGATAAAGCCCAGATTTACAAAGGAGTAATCCCCTCCCATGTCAGGGAGCACGTTCAAGGGAGCTCAAGCTAGGTGTCCTTTGAATTACATCATCATGTTGCATCCACTCTTCTGAGCGAAGGGGCTTGACGATGGCAAGCGAAGTTTGTGGTAAATATGGAACTGATTTGATGGACACCACAACTCCCAAAATCTACCCATTTGAGTGCACAATTCAACTTGGTAAAAACTTTAAGCCAAAGGTACCGCAAATGTGATTGAACTCATCGCTTTGGGGGTTTGTGCTTCAATTACTTTATTTCACAAGTCTTATACAGTGGTTGCTTTCACCACCACTAAGCATGTTTTATCATCACCTCATCTGGAGATACAAGGTGTAGTGGGCAATGTGGGTCAGCAAGTGTAGAAGGAGGTTCAACAAGAGGGGAGAGAAAATAGAGAACTTTAACTCTTCAAAAAAATGAATTGTTTGGCATCCTTGTCCCAAAAAATGAACACACTCTCGCTATCCATTTTTCCCCCTAAGTGGTCCCTACTAACGGCACTCAGGGATGGAGAAAACCTATACCATGGCCTTGTTGGGCTCCAAGGCCAGGTCCATGGCCACGGCCACAACCGTGTTGACTGCCTTGGCGATGTTGACTTGTTACACCATCCCCACGAGGTGTTGTGGCAGTGGCCAACATCGTGGCCTCTTGTTTGCCACCAACAGTGTTAGGGCACTGAGCCCTAAAGTGGTTGGACTACATGCAGGTGTGGCAAAGTCCATTGCGGAAGGCTATGTTGCAAAGCTCACGCAATGCCTGCAACTTGTCATTGTTGCAACTACGCTTGTGGTTAGGGGCCTTGTGCCTGGCAGTCTTCTTGACTAGAGGACTTGCAGGTTGCTTTCCCTTGACCCCGCCCCACTACCTTGCTGTCCCTACAGCCCCTACAACATCCATGCGCATATCATTGCCTTGTTGTGCACGTGCATTTAGACATACATCCAAGTAATGCTTGGGTTTACGAAATACACTTCACTCATGTGATTACATAACGTCCTCGGATTGTCCAAGCCTGGTCCGTTCCCATTGTGGTGGTTTTTTCCTTCAACATCTTGCTAACAAGACCATCACGCTATTGCTCAAGCGGCAAGCACTATGGGTTCTTGAAGGTCTTGGTTTCATTGCTCTCGCTGAAATTTCTAGCCTCCTCCATGAGCACGGTGAACTCGCCCAAGTATGACTAAAGCGAGGTATCCAGCTGCTTAGAGTCCTTTAGCTTGTGGAAGGCACGGTGCACCTCCTCATATACGGTGTACTTGCTACACATGATAGCACAGAGGGCCTCCAATGGTATGGACTTCCACTCTTGGTTGGGCCGTTGTACACCCCACTCCTTGATGACATACTTGAAGATCTTGTGTGACGAGGTGCCCCTGGTTTTTCTGGCATACTCAGGGCCTTGTCCGACTTTCGGGGGCATGTGGACCATTTTCCGTTTTTTTTTTTATGTTTAGCTTGCGGTTGAGCTCGACTCCACTCGACCACAGCTGTGGGAAGCGAGGAGGAGGAGCGGTGAGCAAGCGAGTGAGCGAGCACCGACGTGAGGGTCACGCCGGCGCTAGGGGCCTGTTTCTCGCAGTCCTTTGTGCACGTGTTCCAAATACGCAACCCGTCAGGTTGCGCTGGTGCCCTCGATGAGTGGTGTACGGGTGACGCTACCCGCTGAGGGGTTCTCTCCGACAGGAGCTCCGATGACTGACGCAGTCAACGGCCAAAGCAAACCTGGCGATTGTGACCATGTGACGGTTGCAATTCTCCGGTGGCGTGTACAACACGGTGATCGTACCCACCGCCAGGAGTTATACGCGACCAACGACGCGGCTTGACGAGAGTCAAGACGAACCGTCTATCTAGACGATCGACGACCCAACACTTCTTGCACTAAGCATTAGGTGCAAGTAGGGCACCTGTAAACAGGTGCAAGTAGCTTGTTGTAGCAAGCTAGGAGAGCAGTAGGCTAGGGCTAGAGCTAGCCGGCCAGGTAGTATGAATACCCTGTACATTGCTCATTGTCATTAACTTGATAACCAGTGTTTTCCAATTCTGGCTTCTAGACTATCTCCAAGTCTATCTTTTTGCTGCGACTGTGCTCTCCACAACACCAAGGCTTAATCTTCAGAGAGCACACACTCTCACATATGGTATCAGAGTTAGAGCCATGCGTTGGGCGGAAGCGCTGCCGGAGCTCGCCAAACTACAAGGAGCGCAGGCACGGACTACGCCGGACAACGTCGAGGCTAATCAAGAGGGAGATTACAGGACCAGACTTCGAAGCCAACGCAAAAGCCAACCTCCATTTTCTTTTCTATTTTTCCAGAGCGTCCACACGGCCTAACGTGCGCGCGGGGGAGACGACGGGTACACGGCTATCTGGGAAGACATTGAAGGCCAAGTTGGTATAAGGGGAGCTGGAGTGTGGAATGCCTTTGAAGCCTTTGAGGGTCCGTCTGGCCAAGTTGTCGTACAAGGCGAACTTTCGGACGTGCCCGATGGATACCTATGACGCCATTATGGGGTGTGACTGGCTGCACCGGTGGAATCTTGATGTGGATGGGGTGCGCAGCCAGGTGAAACTGAAGAAATGCGGAGAGCAAATTGTTTTGTGGACAGAGGAAAAAGACTCCAAGGCAGGCAAGGTGCCATAGTTGAGTAACGTGCAGCTAAAACACTGTCAACGCAAGGGAGACCAAATGTACCTCGTGTAGGTGTGGCAGAAGGAAGCAACTAAGGAGGTGGAAGTTTTGGTAGCATAGGAAAAGAAAAGAGAAGAAGAGCAGCAGAAAGCACCAATGGTAGAGCTGTCCGAAGGCATCAAGGGAGTGCTGGAAAGCTACAGTGACATGTTTCTTGCTGAGGTACCAAAGGGTTTACCACCAAAGCAAAACATCGACCACAGAATTGAGCCTGTTTCGGGAGCAACTCCAACAACGTGGACTGCATATCGCATGAGCGATAATGAGTTGGGTGAGCTGAAGAAGCAGTTGGAGGAGTTGACACAGCACGGGTTCATCAGGCCATTGGTGTCACCCTACGCTGCACCAGTCCTCTTTGTGAAGAAGAAGACAGGGGAGCTACGGATGTGCGTAGACAATTGCGCATTGCATAACGTAACGATCAAGAACCGGTACTTGCTGCCAAGGGTCAAGGAGCTGTTTGACCAACTGAGGGGATTACAATACTTCAGCAAGATTGAATTGCACTCGGGGTATCATCAGATCTGGATTGCACAGCAGAATGGGGAGAAGATGGCATTTCAGACGTGGTACTGCCATTTTGAGTACCTTGTGATGCCGTTTGGGTTGACCAACGCTTATGCAATGTTCATGAGCCTCATGAACAAGATCTTCCACCCTCGTCCGGACCAGTTCGTGGTGGTGTTCCTTGATGACATCCTCATCCACTCTCGGACCTTGGAAGAGCATCAGCAACACCTTCGAAATGTACTAGACATTCTTCAGAAGAGAAGCTGTTTGCAAAGCTCTCCAAGTGAGAGTTTGAGAAAAGGGAGGTGGAGTTTCATGGGCACATCGTGAGCGGCAAAGGTCTCAGTAAGGACCCAAAGAAGGTGGAAGCAGTGAAGCAGTGGCCGACACCAAAGTGCATGCGTGATATCTAGATCTTCTTTGGATTTGTCAAGTTTTACCGAAAATTCATCCAGGGGTACGTAGAGAAGGGTGCGCCGCTCACTCAGTTGCTACGGAAGGATCACCAGTTGGAATGGAGTGAGAAGAGTACAAGAGCTTTGAGGAGCTCAAGGTTGTAATGTGTGACACTCTGGTCCTGGTTCATCAAGATTCATCTAAGGAGAACGTCATGGCAACAGACACAAGCGACTATGCCATTGGTGTGGTGCTAATGTAGGATCACGAGAAGGGGCCGCAGCCGATTGCCTATGCATCATGCAATCTGCAAGATGTGGAGCTGAACTACGCAATCTATGAGAAGGAGATGTTGGCGCTGATCCATGCGTTCAAGCAGTGGAGGTACTACCTTGTGTCGTGGCGCTACGTGGTCTTCACGGATCAATACGTCCAAAAGTACCTGAAGACGCAGCCGAATCTCAGTCACTGGAAAACTTGTTGGATGGAGTTTTTTTAAGGAGGTTTTGACTACAAGATCCAGTACAAGCCTGGGAAGGTGAGCCCGACAGATCCTCTGTCAAGGAGGCCGGACTTGAGCCTCAACGCAATCTTAGTGTTGATGGGATCTCCAGTCATGCATAGCGTGTTCAAGCACAGCTATGGTGTGGACGGTGAGTTCGCGGGTGGTACGCTGAAAGACGCCACGTGGGATAGGGTGTACTGGCAAAGGGGGCAAGAGCAGAGGATTGCCGTGCCGGAATATGTGTCATTGAAGTAGCTGTTGTCGGAGGAGGCGCATGACACCCACTAATCGGGTCACTTCGGTTGTGACAAGACGCTCAAAGCCCTGGCACGCCAATACTGGTGGTCGTCAATGGTGACTGACTAGAAGAGTTTTGTAAGCAGTTGTGATGTGTGCCAACACATCAAGGCGCAAAGGACCATGCCCCGTGGGGAGCTGCAATCATTGCCTGTACCGGAGAGGCCATGGACAGACATCTCACTTGACTTCATCGGCGGTTTGCCTAAGGCGCAGCAGGGCAACAACCCAGTGTTGGTGGTGGTGGACCAGTTCTCCAAGATGGCACATTTCATTGCATGTCCTGAGACCCATGTTACCACCGGGGTCCGTTGTATAGGGAATAAAACAACATCGATACATCGATAGACATCGATGTAGCATCAATGTCGTTGTTTGGTCCGGTCAGTCTCGAACTCGAGCGGAGGCGGTTGTTCCACCGCCCGGTCAGCGATGATATTTTTTCCGCTGCTGCATGTCGGCGTCCATCGATGTGTCGATGCACCTCGATGGGTGGTCCACTGTTTACCTTAGCTGGAGCATGAAAGCTCATCAAAGTAAGGCCTTGCTTTGTTGAAGTGCTTCCTTGGAAGCACTTGTCCCATTAAAAAAACTCTATCCATGCAGGTTCCACTTCGTATGTCTTCTAGGAAATACCATCAGTTTGGGCAAATCTTTGTGTGAAACTTTGAAGTGTCTTTTTCTATGATTCCCAGTCCGGATCTTTGAGAACTTTATATGTGCATGACCCCCTTTTATGGACGTTAAAAGAAGGGGGTCATGCTTTATCTTCGTGTACATCGTCGATGTGCCACAAAAATTTATGTAAGTGAAACCTTTTGATAAAAGAATAATCTTCAGCCCTCGTTCGTTTGTCGGTGCCGCACTCCCTAAAAAGCAGCTATGCCACCGTGGACATTGTTCAACATATCTTGCCATTTTTTATGACTTCTACTTTTCACCCTTTTTTTTTTGCGCTTCACGTCGCTGAACCAAACTGGTTTGCATCCTGTTCTTATGGTGGATATGGTACTCATGTGTGCAATAAAATCTGTTGCGACTTTATACATGGATGCAGCAAAACACATCCGACTGGAGCACGGAATGGTGCTCTGTCCATCAAACGTACCTAAAAAGATTCTAGACAGCTTCCTAGTACGCTTGCCATTGAGTGGGCGTTAGCGCTCAGTCAGCTCGCGGCGTCAACACAGGTCGGACGCGAAACGGCAAGGGTATAGCTAGGCAACACAAACTGAGTGTTAAATGTGCTTCCATAAATAAAACACATGTAGAGAGAAATGACAACTGAGCAACAATCAACCTAAATAGTTGCTGGCTGCCTAGAGTCGCTAGGGGCGGCGGTGTTTTCGTTCCTGCTCAAAATGGCCTAAAACCAAAGTTTTGGCTGTAACTCACTGCTCAGGTGTCAGAATCACTCATTGTCTGCACCAAACCGTGCAGAACGATACGCTCTACGTAACAGACCCACGCAAGGTGGGTTTGCATCATCCAGACACAAGTAGCAAGCAAATCAAGGAAATCGGCCAAAATGGCCTGTCCGCCGACAAAACTCTAGAGCACTCTGAACTGCACTAAGAGCACCCATGAATGTACGAGTGCAGTAGCGAGACGTCCGCGTGTGCTTTCCACGACAAGAAGCCCACACAAGTTTGCAGGTCTCCTCATCACACCGGTACAAGCTACCGGGTGCGTGGGTCTCGACCACCGAGAAAACTCTAGGAACGGCAGACCAGCCAGTCAGGCTGTAAAGATGCATCATCTGCGTCACACCTGTCATGTCGTAGCTTCTGGATAAGTCCCTAGACGGTCCCGAGTCCCGTCGGGTTGTCACGATCTCCAATGCGGTCGTCGCTCACCATCAGCTCTGGGTGCACCCGTAGCTGCCACGGCCGTGGCTCGTGATGAGAGGAAGCCACACACACCAACCGTTGGCTCGAACCACGTCGCAAACCAATGGCTGGTTGGCTCGATCACCCATCAAGCCGAACCGAGCCAAGCGGCGCTTGCGTGAACGTCGTGCTCAAGTCAGGCAGACACAGCCTCATGAGCTGTTCCCAGTCGGGCTCGGTGCCTTAGGCACCAGGCTGCTCTCCGCCGGCTCTGGTGCCTTAGGCACTGATCAATCAACCACTTGCGGCCGTTTCCAGCTGCTATGGCAACAACCGAGAGCAGCTATGCAACACAGTTGACTGAGCTCCCCGTCTTCAACCCCCCCAAGCGTCCAGTCTGCAGGGGTGATTTCCTAACCCTAGCGGTTTTGCGCCATCTTAACATATGGCCAACATCGACAAAAAGGGCTGGATTTCATTACGGGACATGCGGCTCCAAGCTCCCAGGCACCTGCGACCATATACGGGGCCACTTCGGCGAAGCCAACACCAACATCGCAAAGTGTCCCAATCCGCCACCTTTGGCACATGATGCCCTCGGCCTTGAGCGCGCACCTGTGCCAACTGGGGAATGGAGGCCGTTCAGCGCGCTGCTGTATAATGGCAAGGGGGATTCTTGGGGTACACGGGACAAGCCGGTGTTGTGGATGCAGCTGTGGGAAGAGAGGGAGAAAGCAGCCAAGCGTGAGAGGGCGAGCATCACCGCCGTGGACTCCAAGGAGGAAGCAGAACGTGAGGCCAAGGCTGCTGCTACCCGCCTTGCTGCTGAGACTGCTGTCGGCATCCTCAGGTCCATGCCCATAGTTGACATCAATCAAATGGTTGGCATGCGGCAGAGCTCATGGACAGGTTCAGTGCGCAAGAAAACAACGAGAAATGTCAGCTCAACATCATGAAGCTTATGTGCATCGGCGTATTGCCCATCTCGTTATGCAAGCAGAACATGCTTATGGAGGTGGTATCCTCCGCTAAGCACACAACTCTGGCCTTCCGCCTGCCTCATAGGGGCAAGGTGGTGGAGGTAGTGCTCCCGCGGCTGGACAAGGAGCTTGAGGCCCTGGATGAGCCACTAAAGAAGCAATGGAACATCTACGGGTGCAGTGTGGCGGTGGATAAGTGGGCAGACGAGCAATCCCGTCCGATTTACAATACCATGGTGGTGAACATCTAGGGGTCCTGCCACGTGTTCTCACGCGATGCAAGCTGCATAGTGTGCAACGCAAACCACATGGCAAGCATGATTGAGGCTGCCATCGTGGAGGTGGGTGAGGCAACATCGTCGGCGTCATCTGCGACAACACCAACGTGAACAAGAGGGCCTTTGAGGACCTCAAGGAGCAGTACCCGCATATCTTCTTCCAAGGTTGTTGCTCCCACAATGTGGACCTCGTCATGAAGGACATCGGCAAGACGGACTGGGGTGCGTTGGTGCTGTCAAGGGCGGAGAAGGTGGTGACGTTTCTCAGCAACAACGACATGCCCCGGTCCTGGCTGAAGCAGGAGAGTGGCGGCCGGCTGCTGCTGCCTATATTCGACACACGCTTCGTGACGGCGCACACTGTCGTCCAGCACATGCTGGACATGCGCCCCTTCTTGCTGAAGATGGTGAACAGCCGGGAGTGGAAGACAATGGGGCAGTACCGTGAGGCGGGGTTTCAGACGTGTAAGAAGGTAGTATGTGCCTTGGACCGCTGGCGTGTTTTTTCGGTGCAGATGCGGGAGATGTGTGACCTGCTGAGTCCCCTTGTCGAGGTGCTCCACATTGCGGACCACCCCGGCAAGGGGGTTGCAGACATGTACAAGGGGTTGCTGGACTGCATGGAGAACTTGCACGCACTTGCAGAGCCAAGGGGAAGCAAGACCGCACTCGTGGGCCAGGCCCATGTGCAGTATGCCATGGGCCGCCTGCCACAACGTTGGAAGTCCGACATGGCGTGCCCTCTGTACGCCGCGGCCCGTCGTATGCACCCATTGCACCTCGGCAACAACCTCAGCGGTGATGCCGAGACGGTCGCCACGTGGTGGATGCCCTTGTGCCTGAGGCCGACCACGACGCAGTCCAGGCACAGATTTGTGCCTTTCAGAACTGCCAGAATGCTGTGGAGGTGGATCCACTGAAAACCCCCAAGGTGAATGCACGTGCCAAGGCTGCGGTTCTTAAGGTGAGCACAGATTTGTTGCCTGCGCACGAGTGGCACAAGCTCTACCTTGGTTCCATGCCCGCATTGCGCAAGCTTGCAATGAAGTTGCTGATGCAGCCATGTTTGTCATCAAAGTGTGAGCGCATCTTCATTGTGCACGAACTCATTCACACTGCATGTCGCAACCGCTTGCACGTCCGCACCCTCGAGCTGCTTGTGCGTTGCAACGTGCACCTGCGCCAGCATTGCAAAGGCCGAAGCAAGCGCAGGTCCACAGATTTCAACTGACTCCACGNTCAAGGAGTTCATGGAGTAGGCAGCATCAGGGCAGCCCGCTGTTACGACAGCAACCAGCACGGCTCAGATTGCAGCCCGTGCCCATGCAGCTGCTGCAGAGAATGCAAATGCAGCAGCTGTCTCCTCTGTGACAGCAGCCCAGGGATCTGGGCCTGCTGCTGGTGCAGGCCCCAGTAACACCAGGAAAACAAGGAAGGCAGCTGTTGCAGGTGCTGGCGGTGCTGGTGGTGCAAGTGGTACTGGCGGTGTTGGCGGTTCTGGAGGGAAGCAGAAGAAGCGGAATGGACCTGCTGCATGACTGTTGCAATGTGTTCTGCAGGTTGTATGCATCTCCCAAATGCCATGTGAAAAAAATTCTATGACATTTGCTTTGCTTTGACATTCGGATGTTCACATGTTCCATGCTCCAGCTCTCAGTCCTATGAATGTTTGCTTTTCAGAAGCTATGGCCATGGAGCCATCATGTGTGCAACTGGCAAAAGCAGAGTGACATCACATGACATGACATGATTGCTAGAAAGAACAAATGCTGCAGCAAAAGTTTCAAGGAATGTGGAATGCTTATGCACTAAAGTGCTCACAATTGTTCAACATGGGTGACTGAAATCTGGCTCATGTGCATGATGTATGCACTGTACATACATACATACATACATACATACATACATACATACATACATACATACATACATACATACATACATACGTACGTACGTACGTACGTACGTACGTACGTACGTACGTACGTACGTACGTACGTACATACATACATACATCCATACATACATACATACGTACGTACGTACGTATGTATGTATGTATGCATGCATGCATGCATACATACATACATACGTACGTACGTACGTATGTATGTATGTATGCATGCATGCATGCATACATACATACATACGTACGTACGTACGTATGTATGTATGTATGCATGCATGCATGCATACATACATACATACGTACGTACGTACGTATGTATGTATGTATGCATGCATGCATGCATACATACATACATACATACATACATACATACATACATACATGCATGCATGCATGCATGCATGCATGCATGCATGCATGCATGCATGCATGCATGCATACATACATACATACATACATACATACACACATACATACATACATACATACATACATACATACATACATACATACATACATACATAGCTGTGGAGCTCCAGCCACAGCTGTGGAGCTCCAGCCACATGGTAATGTAGACATGTGGCCATAGTGTAGTACAATTACACATGCAAATTTCAAATAATGTGTGAAAAAATCACAGAGAAAATGTGGTTTCACAGCCTGAGTTGTGCCATTTCCAATATGTATGGCCCCCTGGTCATGGGACAGCCCATCGATGTACTATGAACATCGATGTGCCAAAGCATAGATACATCGATACATCGATGTGAACATCGATGTATCGATGTTTGAGGTACCCCTGACAACACTGTCTGAGAGCATCACAGCTGCCGGGACATCTCAAGTCCTCCACGGTCATGTCATCAAGCTGCATGGAGTGCAGCAGTCGGTGGTCTCGGATTACGATCCAAATATTAGCAATTTTGGAGAGATCTCATGGGGAAGCTGGGCACGCGGGTGCAACTGACCACTGCATACCACCCACAAAGCGATGGAAAAACTCAACGCACAAACCAGACACTAGAGCAGCTGCTGCGGAGCATGGTCCCACCAGATGGCGACGGTTGGGAGGAGAAGCTCGGGGTGGCAGAGTTTGCTTACAACTCAGCGGTGTCAGCATCAATAGGGAAGAAACTGTTTGAGGTGGTCTATGGCCACCAGCCACTGAGCCCAGCCGTCCTTGCTACGTAAACAACGTTTCCGGCTGTGTAGCACATTGCTGATGGGTTTGCCACCACTTGTGATGTGGTGCGGCAACGGTTGTTGAAGGCAGAGAAGTAGCAGAAACAGTAGGCTGAGAAGCATCGCTCGGCGGAGGAGTTCCAAGTGGGTTGTAAGGTGATGCCAAATTCTACTAACCTGCACCAGATGGGAGTTGGGAGTCCCAAGCTGAAGCCTTAATGGGTGGGTGCGGTCCCCATTCTCGAGAAGCGGTCGGTCGTTTCCTACAAGCTGGATCTGCTAGCTCACTACACCATCCATCCGGTGTTCCACATCTCCCTGCTTCGTGTCCATCATGACCCTAAAACCTTCTTTCAGGGTCGCGAGACTGCTCCACCTCCTACTGTCCAGGTCGAAGGAAGTGAGGAGTTGGAGGTAGGGAAGATTCTGGCGGACCGCCAGAGGGGATGTCGGCACAAGTTTCTGGTACAGTGGAAGGGGTACCCGGTGGAGCACAACTCTTGGGAGCCCGAGGCCAACTTGCATGTTGGAGGTACCAACATTGTTCTTCAGGAGTATCTCAGGCCCGTTGGGATGTTGGACCTTTGATGAGGGAGGGGGGGGGTGAATGGAACAAGGTGCCCCTGGTTTTTCTGGCATACTCAGGGCCTTGTCCGACTTTCGGGGGAATCTAGGCCATTTTCTGTTTTTTGAAATTTTAGCTCGCGGTCGAGCTCGACTCCGCTCGACCGCGGCTGTGGGAAGCGAGGAGGAGGAGCAGCAAGCAAGCAAGCAAGCGAGCAAGCGCCGACGTGAGGGTCACGCCGGCACTAGAGGCCTGTTTTGCATGCTTATTTGTGCGTGTGTTCCAAACACGCAACCTGCCGGGTTGCGCTGGTGCCCTCGGCGAGTGGCATACCGGTGACTCTACCTACCGAGGGGTTCTCTCTGGCAAGAGCTCTAAGGACAGACGCAATCAGTGGGGGTAGCAAAACCGGTGAATGCGACCGTGCGACGGTTGCAGTTCTTTGGTGGCGTGTACAACACGGTGACCGTACCCACCATCGGGAGTCATACGCGACCAACGAGGCGGCTCGCCGAGAGTCAAGACGGACCGTCAATCTGAACGATCAGAGACCCAGCACTTCTTGCACTAAGTATTGGGTGCAAGTAGGGCACCGGTAAACAGGTACAAGTAGCTTGTTGTAGCAAGCTAGGAGAGCAGTATAAATACCTTGTAAATTGTTCATTGTCATTAGCCTGAGAACCAGTGTTTCCCAATTCTGGCTTCTAGACGATCTCCAAGTCTATCTTTCTGCTGCGACCATTGTCTCCACAAAACCAAGGCTCAATCTTCAGAGAGCACACACTCTCACATCTTGTCTTCGACTCGCATCGTGGCAACATCGCCCGACCGACTGAGTAGAGCCTTGTGGACGCGTAGAATGTACTCCATGCGATTCTTCCAGCCAGTCAGCTTCACGCTCTTTCAGAAGACCTCTACACTATGGAGAAAAGACGTGTTCATGAATGGCCCTGATGTTGTCAATTTACAAAAGTCCTTGCTGCCACTAGTGGTGACATCAACGCCTATGGCATGTTGTAATCGATGCTTCATCCACACCTGGATCATGCTCTCCAACATCTTGTCAAGGCCATTGCATCGACAGGTTGCCTCGTGAGTATCCAGACGCTACATCTAGTAATCATGTTTGAGATTTGTGATGTTCTTCCCAACGTGGGTCAGTAAACACGGTCTTTAACTGTGATGTTCTCATAGTGTTAGTGAAATCCTCAAGGGCCTTGAGATTTTCGTGAACCTTTATCCACTAAAAGAAGGTACGATTTGTGTACACATCCTTGAGGAGTCCTATCTTTCCAAGGAAGGTCTTTTGAGTGGCAAAAATTCTGTGGGGATGGGTCTGTTCCATTGTACCCTATTTGTAGGAAGGGGGATCTACCCCCACTCCTCCAGGTGGTGTCCTACCTCCATTGTCAGTACTGATCATGAGTCACTTAGCGACCTTTGCGGAAAACTTAGTAAGCTTCTAATGATTGGTGTGAATTACCTTTGCTACGACATTGTTTGGCTTGTGCTCGCAATAACTTCCTGTGTGAGTGCTTTTGGCACCTCTGATGCTGCCAGTGACAAAACTACTGTTCATAGCTTTTTACAATTTGGGGGTACCTTGCCCCTCTCAAGCAATCGTCTCAATTTCGCCACACAACAATGGAGATGGTCACAATCCTCATCCCTTTTGCCATCATCAATGCCATCCACTTTGTCGGGAATGATGTTCAGATGGTCCTCGTCGAGCGCATCTTCTGTTGCGTAAGAGTCGTCCACGTGTACGAGACGTGCTCGTTGAGTTTTTCTTTGGGCTTTTGCATGCTTCTTGGTGTCACTGATTTTAGCGCTGATTGCCTTTGGCAGTTTCTGGCGCTGGGTGTACCTCTGAAAGCTCAGTGCGGACACTCAGGCCTAAGGCCTTAATGCCTGGATCACCGCTCGCGATGCTGCGAGAGGAACGCCTGGGTCCGAAACCCGACGCTCGCTGAGCTCCGGAATCCAGTGGTCGAAGGCGACCACCGGGCTCACGGGAGTAACCGGAGGTCGAGGGGCGCACCTCAGGCTCAGGAACAGGTACTACCACAGGGACAGGTACTACCGCTGCTGAGGGCTGAGACAAGGCAGCTCAAGATGCTGTGCGAGGAGAAGCGTGTGTGGGGGACACTGAGCTGGAGGTGACAGCGGGTAAGGCTGGCCCGGGCACTGAGACAGGAGTGTCAGCCGACGTAGGGACAGGAGTGGGCTGGGCTGGGTCAGACACCGGAGCAGGGGTGCCAGTGGCCACAGGTGGTGATGCAAGAGGAGGCGTGAGAGCAGCGGTACCTGTGGGGTGTGAAACAGGCTGAGCAGGCGGGATCTCTGGACCAACGGCAATGATAGCCGGGTCATCAAGTGCTGGAGATCGAGAGGGGACTCGAGCGGACACATCAGCCTGACGAGAAATGGTCACTGGTGGAGAAGTCTCCCCCATCCGCCAAGGACCCTCATAGGAAGGGACATGAGCTGCGGAGAGAGCTGTGATCGAAGTCAAGTCACGGTATGTGAGAGACTCAAAAAACAGCGCGTCACGGGACTCAATGACACGATGTCGAGTGGGGTCCCAAAAGCGCCAGGCCTTCGACCGCGGGGAGATGCCGATGAAGGGACACAAGTGACCCCGAGGGGAGACCTTGGACCCCTGCTAGTCCTCGGTGTACCAGACGGAGGCCAGGGAACCCCAGATGCGTGCGAGACAAAGACCAGCACGGTGGCCAAACCAGAGCTCGTACGGTGTAACATGATCTGGAAGCGGACCATGCGGGAGGCGGTTCCAGACCCACGTCATGTAGGCGAAGCCTTCGAAGGCAAAGGACTCCGGGAGACCGCACTCAGACCGCATGGCGTGGACCGCATCCTCCATGGTACGGTTCCAGCGCTCAGAGACACCGTTTTGCTATGGGGTAGCAGGAGCGGAGACCTGGTGAAAAATGCTGTGCTCAGCAAAGAAGAAGTCCATCTCACCGAGGAACTCGCCGCTGGGATCCGAGCGAAAGGTATGTAGCGTGTGGCGAGACTGACGCTCAGCCATCACGAGCCAGAGCCGAACCGCAAGGGCGACGTAGCTCTTCTGACGCAGACTGTAGACCCACCGCATGCTGGTGAAGTCATCAGTCAGTGTCAGAACATACCGTCCCCTCTCAGACAGGGACTCGACCGGGAGAGGGCCAAGCAGGTCCGAGTGGACCAACTCGAGTGGCCTCAGCGCTCGGGAACGCGAATCAAGATAAGTGCACCGGTACATCTTTCCCTGAGCGCAAAAAAGGCAGTCGGTCTTGGGTGGCTTCTCGAAAGAAGCCACGTCAAGGCCAAGAGCGGGCTGTGTCCGTATGAGCTTCGACACAGTGTCGGAGCCCACATGACATAGACGTCGATGAAGCAACCTCTGGTGTTCTGGGGATAGAACACCAGTGACAAAAACACGACCAGATGAAGGGGGAGATCAAGGGGAGGATGGCCGAGCAATGCGGTACAAATCATCTACGACTGAAGCACGCAGGACAATGCTGCGGGTGTCAAGAGCACTCACCGTCGCTGAATCAGCGGTATGCTCAACGGAGAGGCCCATCATAGTGCAGGCACGCACAGACAGCAGACTGAGCTCAAGATCAGGCACAAACAGCACGTCAGAGAGATACAGGGGGCCAGACGGACCATCAAAGCATACAACCCCAACACCGTGGACCGGTGAGGACTGACCAGAGCCTGTACGAAAAGAACGGACAGTCGTGACAGGACCAAGTACGACAAAGTCACTACGACGACACGTCATGTGGTGGGTGGCACCGGAATCAATGATCCAAGTGCCACCGGAGTCACGACTGGTGGACGTCACTGTACAACGAGCAATGGAACATTCGGCATCAGAGGGACGCTGAGTCGTCAGTGGGAAGGAACGACGTACATCACGAAGGTGAGACTCATGAATCCAGTCAGTGTAGTGAGGCCCGATATCATCACATGCGGACTGTGCTCCCCCACACGTGTCATCACGAGTCACGAGGACGGACGAACAAGCAGTCTGTGACCCACTCGACGATGACAACACACTCACACCTCCCTGAAAGCGAAGCGCCAGAAGATGACAAAGCTCGGCAATGGTGCGGTCACGTGGGTCTGGATCACTGCTATTCGCTGGTGAGGACGCAGGAACAGCTGCAGTCCTGGTCGCTGCGCGTCCAGAGGAGTGTGCGGGTGACGTGCCGGACGCGGTGCGAGCAGCATGGGTAGCCTGAAGTCTGCGAGTGATGCGCTCCGAGTCAAGCGGCTGCTGGCACTCGGTGTAGCGATGGGCACCTCCATAGTTGTAGCAGTGTGCGGAATGGCCACTACTACCACTGGATGACGACTGCTGATGATCCGATCCGCGCTTCCTATTCTTCTTCTTCCCCTGGGCAGCTGCTGCAACGCCTTGCGTCTGTGTGGGTGTAGACAGGGTCGAAGAGGAGGAGGAAGATGAGGTTGTGATGGAGGTAGATGAGGGTCACTACAAGAGGGAAGATGGTGGTGAGGCGAGGACTGCTGCAGCGAGGGAAGTCTCCTGATGTGCTACTGCTGCCTCACGGGCCGACGTCACCTGGAGGAAAAGCTTATGGGCCCAAGGGAGTAGCTGCAGGGTGGCTGAGAAAGGCTCGAGAGCAGCGTCGCTGTACCGTGTGAATATGTCGGTGTACTCCAGGCGACCTCCCAGCATGATCGTCCGAGGTGCCCACAGCTGTGTGCCCCCTTAGGTCCCCAGACGCGTGTAAATACGCATGGCGTGTCGCCAGTAATCCGCCGCAGGCTCCGCTGGTCCCTGACGGAGCGAGTGGAAAGCATGAATGTGTGACGCACGCGTGGCGTGCGTCTCTGCGGCCAGTAGGGACAACGCCAGATCCCAGCCTCCACGAGGATCACCTCCAGAGCTTGTGCCAGCCTCGCCGAGGAAGGGGCGGAAGTCCACGACAGTCTCGCGTGGCATGGCGTAGAGAAGTCCTCGCATCGCCCGGGCTGCTGTCAGCACCTGTGCTGGATCTGTAGACTGGTATGGGCTGTGGTAGTAAGGCCACACTCCCTCGGAAGTGGCCCACACCTAAAATAGGATCTCCCAGCAGTCGAATCCATCCTCGCTCATGTACCGTGGAGGTGGTGCCTCAAAGTCCTTTGGCTGCCGCTCTGTGGGGAGAGCAACCGCAGGCTGAGGAGGGCGAGAGACGGGGAAAACTCCTCGAAGGGGGTGATCACCGGGAAAGTCAGGTGACGGTCGTATCGGGGACACGAGTGGAGGTCGGATACCCGTCTGCAGCTGACGGAGGCGCTCCTGTAGGAGACGAATCTCCCGCTCCTGGGAGTCATCCTCGAAGCCTGGCATGAATGGCTCGTCATCAAGGAGGTCCGCAGGTGGTGGAGAAACCACACCAGGAGGTGAAGCAGGCGGAGCACCTGTCACGGGCACCTGGGCCGAGTGCTGGGTGGAGGCCGCAACGCCGGCAACTCCCTCAGAAATCCGCGAAGGAGCCGTGGACTGAGCGCGCAGGAGCTCAGTCAGCGTGCGGATCGCGTCAGTCTGCTCTCGCTGCAGAGGACGCATCTCCTCCTGCTGGCTGCGCAGGTCCTCAATGGCCTGCGAGCGAGGGCTCAATACCCCTGAAGAAGAGGAGGAGGGATCACCTGGTCCCTTGTCCTTGTCGTCGGGCGAACTCATGTCGCCGCTCACTATGGGACGACAGGTCAAGTTTGCCGGATTTCAAAACCGTCTGCGTTTCTC
>SZWC01022588.1:1270-14640 GCA_023375785.1 Penium margaritaceum
CATCTGAACCGCCGATCGGTGGGGCCGATGGAGACAAATCCAGCCTGGTCGTTGCTGGAGTGATGATCGGTGCCGGAGTCGAGCCCGAAAGCTCCTCGCCTGAGCAGCGCCGCTCCTTTTGCTGGAGGCATGCTCTGTGCCATCATGTTGGTGGCTTCTTTGCCACCCTTTTTGTTGCCTTTGTTCCCACCGCTTCCGCTGTCTTCCTTCTTTGGCGACCTGCACTCTCTTGCCCAGTGCCCAGGTTTGCCGCAGTTGTGGCAGTTACCCTGTCGCTTGGGAGTCTTGCCGCCATTGTTGCCTCCGCCACCACCGCTTCCGCTGCTGCCTTTCTGACCAGAGGCTGACCCTTTGCTCCCGCGGCCACCGTAGCGTGCGGCATAGGCTGAGAAATTAGCCTCACTTCCGCTGCGGCGCATGGCCTCGTTTCGCACGTACTCAGACATTGCCGTGTACGTCAGGTCATCCTCCTTCCAGCCGCCCATGACGGTGATCATCGGGCTCCAGCTCTCCGGTAGCGCCATGAGGAGAATCATGGCTTGCATGTTCTCGTCAAGGTCCCAGTTCATCTGGCCAGCCTCGCCAAGGAGTCCTTCAAACTCCTGTAGGAAATCGGGGATTGATTCGCCCTCATTCACCCGCATGCTGATCAGCCATTGTAGGATGAATAATCTGTTCGCAAGGGAGGTGGATTGGTGCACGCGCTTGAGCTTGTCGTAAGCTTCGGAAGCCAGCGTGTACCCGGCAATGATGGGAACATACTTCTTGGCTATCGCATTGCTGAGGAATGACATTACAATATCATTTCGATCCATCCAAGCCTCATGCTCAGATGTGCCTTCCGCGGGAACCTGCTCCTCTCCCTTCAGTAGCTTGATGAAGCCACGCACTTTCATCGTCAGCTCAAACTGCCATCTCCAAAGGGGGAAGTCAATCCCCTCAAAAATGGGGATTCCTCCCAGGGGTCCAAGACCTTGTGGCAGTGACATAGCACTCACATTTGCTCCAGTGGTCTGCCCTGTGGTAGCCACTGTTGAGCTTGAGGACTGCCCTGCGGCAGCCCCCACTCCTCCCGATGGGTCAACCATTTTTGTTGCCCTTGTCTGCTTCCCACGTCTCTGCTGCGTTGAGGCCGATGTAGGCTGATGTTAGCTGATGTCTGCTACCGGTTTTAGGATNATCTACACCAACACACCCAGGGTCTTGCCACCAAGGGCAGAGCTTGTCCTGGTTGGGACACAAGGGTCGTGCCTCCAAGGGCAGAGCTTGTCCTTAGTCCCTTTGTGCTAAGTGCAGACCAAGCCGTTGGAGCTGATGAAGCTGATGGAGCTGATGGAGTTGATGGAGTTGGCGTGTGCACCTGGAGAGAGCGTACCAGAGTTGAGCGAAGCGTGCCTTACAACTGGTCAGTGTGGGCCCATAACCCTTTGTCAACCGGCCTGAGGCAAACGGACTAGAAAACAGGGACGACACAATAGCACCTGCCGTCCGCTCCTAGCATTTCAGCTAGGAGAAGATATCACCCTCAGGATCATGGTTCCACACTGAGAAGTTCCTAGGCAATCACTTGCTAGCAACTGTGTCCACTTAACACTTGGTCACTTTCGCGCGAGGTGCTAGTCAAAGACTAACTCCTGGGGCTTAGACCAACCAGTGTCTTCTTTATACTGTTCCTTAGTTGGACAACTCTGTGAGGAGCATCTAAGGCCAGATTGTGTAATTAAAATGAGGAATGAGCCTGGTACATATAGTCCTAGGCCTGGTTTCTAAGGTGTGTGGGTAGTGACACTTTTGGGGTGGTCACTCCACACCACCTCACCAGTCCGCCATTGGCGCATCCACTGACCGCCAAGTGGCGCACTCTCCTCATGCATGGAGAAATGTCTAAGAAACTTCCCCTGTGCTAGAAGGTCAAAAAACCTCCTCCGCACATCAAGGCTTGATCGCAGGACCTGTTGTCCCTAAGTCCAACATGCTATCCGTTGCGCTACACTTCTGGTGTCTCGCTTGGACTTGCACCACGAACAAGGTTTGGGGGACTTACTCCAAGGGAGCAGTGCATGCCCAACCTGTCCGTCAACCCATAGCAGTGGCCATGGGGCATAGAAGAACAACAAGTGTGACCGGGGTAGTCTTAACGGTCACCTCATCCCCCCCCTGTGTGCGGGATTGTTCCACACCCAGGGGAATGTATCTGTGGAGTGCCACCCGTCGGCAGGTCTTAGATAGAGAGACACTAAAAAAATAGGACGTCCTGAGACTTGACAATGCGCCGACGACTGGGGTCCCAGAACCGCCAGGCCTTGGAGCGTGAGGCCACGCCTAGGAACGCGCAAACGCGGCCTCTAAGGGAAAGCTTGGACCCTTGCTATTCTGGTGTAAACCAGACGTAGGCAAGGGACCCCCACACACACACGAGCCATAGGTCGGCACGACGTCCGTACCATAGTTGGTATGGGGTGTGTGTGTCCATGAGGGGGTCGTGAGGGATTCTGTTCCAGACCCATGTCAAGTAGGCCATACCATCGAAGGCAAATGCTTCAAGCATGCCGTTGTCTACCCGCATGGAGTGAACTGCATCCTCCATGGTGCGGTTCCAGTGCTCTCACACGCCGTTTTTCTATGGCGTGACTGGGGCGGAGAGGTTGTGAAACACTCCCACTGAGGTGAAGCAGCGGTCCAGATCTCCCATAAACTCACTGCCTCAATCAGAGCCAAAGTTCTGGAAGGTATGGCCGGACTAACGTTCGACAATAACAAGCCACGTGCAAACAGCTAACATTGCATCACTTTTCAGACGCAGACTGAAGACCCACCACATGTGAGTAAAGTTGTCTGTGATCGTCAGGACGTATCGCCCTGTGTCATCCTGGAACTCAACGGGGAGGGGTCCCTTGAGATCTAAGTGAACCAACTCCAGGGGCTTGAGAGCCATGGAGTCAGACAGAGGGTATGTGGCGCAATACATGTCGCCTTGCGCGCATTGCAGGCAATCGGTCTTGGGCGGCGGCTCAAAGGATGGTGCGTCAAGACCGAGCGCAGGTTGGGTGCAAATCAGACAATGTACAGCATCTAAGTAGACAAGATACAAGCGTGTATGTAGTAGGCGCTAATGTTCAGGCGACAGCGTACCTGTGACAAACACTCGGGCAGTGGATGGTGTAGTGATGTAGGTGGAAATGGGGCAGCCAGAGACATGATACAAGTCCCCTACTTCCTTGCCACGGAGTACTACTTCAGCAGTAGCACCAACGGAGATAGTGGCATCCTCACCTGTGAACGTGACACTGAGACCCATTCGTGTGCAGGCACGTCCAGACAGCAGGCTGAGTTCTAGACCAGGCACGTACAGCACATTTGAAATGTAGAGCGGTCCAGACGGTCCATGGAATTGTACCACACCTTCACCCTGAACAGGAACCTCATGCCCAGAAGCCATACGCACAGACTTCACAGAGCCGACAGGACCAAGCACCACAAAATCATAGCCGCAACATGTCATGCGATGGGTGGCACCCGAATCTAGGATCGAGGTGGCATCCGTCACACGCTTGGGCGACGTGACTGAACAACTACCAACAGTACAGACAGTGGACAGGGATGGCTCAGCAAACGATACGTTTATGCGACTCGACAAGCCACGACAGGTCGTCGTGACCTGAGCGCACTGCGGCGAAGACAGGGGACAGACCAGCATCATCACGCATGGCGAATGACTCTATAGACTCAACAGCGCACCGTGCCCCATTGCCACCATCCCGATTGCACAACATGGACTCAACAGACCCGACTTTGGGACCCCTTGGATCAGTCAATGCACTCGTACCTCCCTCAGTGGTGAGCCGGAGAAGCTGGCGGAGCTCAGCGATATTGCAGGCCTGGGTGGCAAGCTATTGCTCCAGAGGTGGCAGGTCACTGGTGCTGGCTATAGCTGCATCAACTGACGGTGAGGGCTGCGTGTCAGTCACTGCTATGGTGTGTGTCGAGGCATGCTCACGTTGCTTGAATGCCTGTTGCAGACCTTGCGCAATCTTCGTCTAGTTCTTGGAGAGCTTGCACTCCGTGTGCCAGTGCGCTCCCCCGCAGGTGTAACACTCCCATTGACGCTCCCTAGCCAGCTTTGAAGCAGCCTGTTCCTTGCCCTCCTTGGCACCCCTCCTGTTATTTTGTGCCTTCTTCCCTTGGACTGCTGCAGCTAAACCAACTGTTGTTGTGGTAGTCATCGTTGGCTGTGACGACAAAGGGAAGGGAGGGGAGAAGGCGCGTGAAACATGGACAGTTGTGACGGCTGCGGCAGATGCACCATGGCGGACGTCATTTGCTGCTCCAACTCCTGCCAGGTGTAAAAAGTGTTGCGTCACCCATGACATGAGCAAAGCTCTGTCGACCATCTCTTGAAGCCTGCTCAGGCAGAATTTGTCAAAAGCCTTGGCGTACTCGCGCCCAATGCCGATCTTGATGGTGTTGAACGCCATGATTTGACCTGGTCCATGCTTCCCCAGGGCCCTGTAGAGCCTCATCGCGTGCCGCCAGTAGTTGGCCGGTGTCTCGTGTCCACCCTGGCGTAGGAAGTTGAAGTCTGACAGCCGCTGTGATGTTGTTGCCATGGTCACGTCCTCAAAGAGAGTAGTCGCCAGCTCCCAGGCGCCACGTGGGTCAGCTCCAGCACCGGTGTGGGGATCTCCCAGGAAAGGTTCGAAGTCGAGGATGTACTCCTCGAGGACGGCCTTCAAGAGATCGTACGCTGTTCGGGTGGCGGTAGCCGTCTGCTGGGGGTATGTTACCTGGTACTGGATGGTATAGTACGAATACACCCCTTCACTGACCGCCCACATATGGGATCGTGGCTCCCAAGTGCTGTTGCTATCCTCCTGCCGGTGAATCGGGGGTTCGGTCTCAAACCGCTCGGGTGGCTTTGTTGTTGGCGGAGCTGTAGGGACAGCTTGTTCTGCCGACGGAGACGGGGGGTCCTCCCTCAGTCCTAGACTCACGCAAAGTAACTGCTCCTCTAAGGACGTTGGGTTTGTAGTAACCTTGGACTGGTTGGTTGGGCCTACTTCAGCGACTGGTACCGCTTGGCGCACCAAGTGGGTCCGACATCGTTTTTCAGACTGTGTGAGGCATAGGCGCAACATGCCTTCCTCGTCACTTGTGTCTTCATCCTACTATGGAAGGTCGTCGGACGTATCGACATCGAACGCTCCTAACGCTGCAACGACGCCGGCTGCAACTGCACTCTCCACTGTCATCCGGCCCTTGCGCAAGGCATCACGGAGTAGCTTCTACTGTCGCTCTTGCTGTTGTAGTAGCTGCTGCTACTACTACTGCTGCTGCTTTTACTGCTGCTACTGTTCATGTTGTGGCTTAACTACGTCCTGAAAAGGCTTGAACAAGTCGGCCATTTGCATGGCTGTCTGTTCAGCCTACTGGGCCTGTTGCTCACGCAGATCTCGTAGACCGCGCGCCAATGAGCCAAGGCTGGATGGGGACTTGTCTCGCACCGCACCTGGTGTGTCGCCACTCACACCGGAGGCGGCAATGCCCGCGTTCACAGTGGAGCCAACACTGCCGACTCCGATAGGGGCATACTTGGGCTTGGAGTTGGGATAGCGCAGGTGTGCATGACTGGTGTTGACATTGCCGTTGGATGGTGGACACTGCCGAAAAGAATTTCTTCAGCTTTCCCCCCGCTCGAGCGGACGTGGATTATGTGATGGCCCTCCCCCACGCTGCCAAATAATTTTGGCAGTATTTACCCTGCCCTAGTGGGCGTGGAGTATATGACAAGGCCTGTTTTAGTCGGAAAATCACCTATGGACCCCCCCTCCAACGCTGCCAAAGTTTCTCGGCAATGTTTCACCCGCCCTTGTGGGCATGGGAAATCAGGGAGAGGCCGTGAGGTAGTCTTGTGTACCTGAACCACCACCGTCCAACCCAAGGAGAGAGGAGAACCCAGCTAGAAGGGGGAAGGGTAGACCAGAGAGGACCCAAGGGCTGCTGCTGCGGCCATCGCTGTAGCGACTGTTGCTGACGATGCAGCTGATCCTTCTACCGCACCTTGCTGCACGCTCACGCCACTGTAGTGGTTGCACCGCGCAGCTGCTGGCGCTGCTACGGCTATGCTAGTGTGGCTCCCACGCACTGCTGCGGCTGCGGCTCAACAGCCGTTTGCTGCTGCCTCCAACGGCGGTTGTAGCCGCCGGCTGTTGCTACTGCACCCGCTGCACGCTGCTGGCGCTACTGTCGCTGTTGCCGCTGCTCCGCACGGCCGTAGGTAGGGGTACTGTGGCTTGGCCGATGCAGCCGAGTCAATGGGACCTTTGCTCGCGGCTACCGCTACTTGCTCTTGCCTCACATCGCTGCACACTGCTGCCGCTGCCGCTACTGCTTCGCGACTGCTGTCGCTGCTGCTGCAGCCGCTGCTGATCCGCGCAACTATAGATCTTTCCTCCCAGGATCTTTTTGCAACTCTCATGCAAGACGCAACAAGATTTTGCTTGTGTGCTCTGATACCAAAACAAGTACCCCTCTTCCCTTACATTCTTGTGTGGAGCACCGCACTGTGGTCAGAACGCAACTGACCTTGTCCAAAATAGACGAGTGTGCAAGGAGGAAAAGTGAGAAACGTGGAGGGGGTTGAGTGACAATCCTACGGGGTGGAACTCACTAAACGAGTCTACCCGTTGGTCGGCAAGAGAGAGCTCGCCGGCACTCGCTAAAAAGAGACCATGTGCAAACCTGGCCCATGTCACAACCTACCCACAAACAGAGTTTTGACACATTCTGTGTCTATCTAAACAAACACGAACGCACAAGCAAGACTAAACTAGGTTGCCAAGGTACCCCAGTGAAGTTTGATTTCGATGAAAACTATTTTTGACTAGGTCGATTTTCGTCGAAAAAGGTTTTTCGTCGAATTCAAAAGTACCACCAAAATAATTCCAAAATGAATTCGTCAAAATCAAGGTTCCACCTAGGTTTTTTGGTGCAAAACACGCCCAGGTTCAATCAGGTTCCAGTCTAGTACATTCTGTGTACACAACAGTAGTTTTCTATCACCTTAACATATTCGACGAGTCTTGGCATAAACATCAGTGAATCGATCACGCACATGAGACAAAAAAGGGAAAGGACGTGCGGAAGGCCAGAAAAATGACCAAAAAAAAAAGCCGACCCAGCCGACGCGCGACACATCGAATCTTTTCCGCACCATTTCTACTCATTGTCCGTTTGGATGGCTCATTCGAGACTCCGAATTTTCGAACAGCCGTCGCTCTCGTCGAAATAAAAGAATTGAACAGGCTCAGTCGTCGAATTTAACGATCCACCCCCAGTTTTCATCAATTTCAAAAAAACCCCTAAAATAATTACATAAAGCTAAAAACCTCGTCGAAAAAGTTATGGCACACCTCAGTCGTCGAATTCAAAGTTCACTGGGGTATTGCAGTTCACAGAAAAACAAGCACAATAGTGGATTGTCTCGAGGACAAATGTGAGCTCTCCAAGAGGCAAGTAGTGATGACCTGAGTGTATCATGAGGCTGCTCGTAAGTCGCCACACTCGCGTCTGCTCCCCCAGTCTCCCGTACTCTCTGCCTCCTCAGGGATTTGCAACGGACCTGAGCCAAGAGGTCATAGTAAGGACAAGAATAACACTCCCCCACGACCACGCGAAAAACAGATTCGCGCACATAGCAGCACTGATGTGAGCAACACAACAAGAACAATGATGACAAACTGCAACAAATACAGCTCAAGGATAGAGGTCAACCCATAGGACACACAGGATACAACCCCAGAGAATGTGCGGCCCCTAGAAACATCGTACGGCTAATGACCTTTGTGATGAAATCAGCACGCTGTGAGTCGGTACCGACCCACACGACCTGAATCTCACCTTGATCCACAAGATCTGGCGCACATGCACGTGCCTAAGGAGAAGGGACAGAAGCTGGATGCCAAGAGCACGCAGATTCTGATGATCGGCTACGACATGGCAAGCAAGGCCTATCTTCTCTATAAGAGGGATACATGCCATGTCATCATCACGAAGGATGTCATCTTTGACGAAAGCACTGTCATTGGCACCAACATCATCAATGAGGAGGCACCAGAACCTGCAGCCGATGAAGTGGTAGGAGCAGCTGATCCCCTTCTCCTCTCCCCTGACCCTTCCTCAACTGTGACAATGGGAAGTTTACCCTACTCTCCCATGTCTGATACAACAAAGGAGGTGGAAGGGGAAGCACCAGCAGTAGAGGCAGTAATTATGCTAACAACACCGGGCCAGCCACCCAACAATGCACGAGCTCCAGGTCGCAGGTACCTTCTCAGGGTGCATTACAAGCCTGGGCAACGTGCTAAATTCTGGATGCTGCAGAAGCCGGAGCAAATGATCGTGGCAGTTGCAGCAGATTAAGATGAGCCACGAACCTATGAGGCAATGGCAGCACCAGACGCAGCAGATTGGATGCACGCAGTGCAGTAGGAGATTCAATCGCGGCTGGACAATGGCACCTAGGAGCTGTCTTAGCGTCCACCTGGACGTCAAGTCGTCAAATGCAAGTGGGTGTTGAAGAAGAAATGGGGAGCAGATGGTAGCCTTGACAAGTACAAGGCAAGGCTGGTCGCCAAGGGGCACTCGCAGCAGAAGAGCATCGATTACATAAAAACCTTTGCTCTTGTTGCCAAGTTTCCCTCTGTGCATACGCTCCTTACCAATGCAGCAGTAGAGGTCCACCACATGGACGTCAAGACAAAGCTCCTGAACGGTGATCTGGAGGAAGAGATTTACATGGAGCATCCGGAGGGGTTTGTCGTGGATGGCCAGGGCAACTGGTGGGCAAGTTGCAGAAGTCGCTGTATGGCCTCAAATAGGCGTCGCGTGCTTGGAACTAGAAGTTGGACGTGGCGATGTAGTGCATGGTGGTTTGAGTGCAGCGAGTTTGGCTATAGTGTCTACTGCTAGTAGCATGAACATGAAATCCTTATCATCAATGTCCATGTTGATGACATGCTCCTCCTCTCCTACAGCATGTCTGTATTGTAGGAGTTCAAGGCAGCCATGCAAGAGCGCTTCAAGATGTCAGACCTTGGGGATGCCTCTTACTTCCTCAGCATTCAGATCACGCGTAAGCGCAAGTCACACGCTCTCTCCTTGCAACAGACTCGCTACATCAAAGACGTCCTCCAGCAGTTCGGCATGGCGGAGGCTAAACCCATCGGCACACCGCTGGAGACGCGGCAGTACCTGACAAGTTTTAACAGAGAAGCAGATGCAACTGAGTGGCAGAAGTACCAAAGTGCCATCTGCAGCCTCATGTACCTGATGGTGGTAACCAGGCCGGACACTGCACAGGGTGTAGGAGCTCTCAGCCAGCACCTGGCTAATCCCGGACCTGAGCACCGGAAGGCTGTCAAGCAAATCTTCCGCTACCTTGCTGGCACCATCAACGTCGGCATCACCTACAACGGCAACGACAGCAACATCATCGGCTATGCAGATGTAGATTGGGCCTCCAACCTTGAGGATCGCAAGTCCATCTCTGGACATGTGTTCCTCATGAACGGCAAAGCTATCAGCTGGTGCAGCAAGTGGTAGGTGGTTGTGGTCACCTCAAACACGGAAGCCGAATATGTGTGACTCAGCTTTATAGCCAAGGAAGCAATCTGGCTGCAGTGTCTTATGGCAAAGATGAGTGGGAGTGCAATTGTACCAGTGCCTATGCACGTCAACAACCAGAGTGCAATCACACTCGCCAAGAACTCAGAGCACCATGCACGCACCAAGCACATTGACATCCCATATCACTTCATCAGGTACATGATGCAGGAAGGTGTCATCAAGTTGGAGTTCACTCCAACCCACAACCATGTTAATGATTTCTGCACCAAGCCGGTAACCTGGGAGAAGCAGCGTTTCTGCATGAAGGCATGTGGACTCAGCCCACTCTGACTGTGGCAAAATGGGAGATTGTTAGAAATGGGATCAACCGGCTCAATCAGAGGCCCATAGGATCAGGCATGGAGAAAGTACCAAATGCCTGATCCGATTGTCAATCCAACTTCTTCACATGAAAGATCAGGTGACAAGTTGTCTAAGGTCCAAGGTTCGGGCCGATCCAGCGGTCGGATGGGGAGAAATGAATTTCTGAAGTTTCCAGGGTCATATACCACAGGAATCTGGGCCAGGACTACATGCCTTTGTCTCAAAAAGGAAAAGGGGTAAGAGGTCCAGTGACAAAACCAGCTGATGAAGATATCCAAAAATTTCCTTGGTGCTTGTCTTGTCTTACCAGAGTGTGCTACCTAGGATAGATGGATGTGGCCTTACTTTTTAGGCGAGGTGTGATCATCTTGATGGTTTGGTGTGTTAGCCAGAGACACATGGCCATTTCCCATGTAATTGTGGGTGAGGTGACCACCAGGAGTGTGACATGAGAGCATGCTCTAGCTCTCTAGGTCGTTTGTGAGTGGCCAGCCTGATTGCTAGGCTGATTGCCTCTCTTGTGTGAGCTTCTAGTGTGGTGTGCGTGAGACTTGGCCTCCATGGCCAAGGAGTGTGGCTTGTGAGAGGGCAGACTTACCCATGCTCTTACTACTTATGTAATGCCTTGTTTTGAGTGATGTAACAAGCATTCAAGAGTGAATCCCATGCCCTTCCATACCCAAGTGCTCGCTGCTCCATTGCTGTCCCTCTCTCCAAGATCCAACAGTAGGAGCGGAACCACTGGCCCACTGGGCTGGAACTTTGGTATTTTGTAATGGATTCAGATGAAATCTTTGGCCGACTAGGCCAAGATTGTTGTGCTTGAGGGTCTCCTACCCTCAAGCCATTCCTTCCAGCCGATCAGAGACCAAAGATCCACGCGGGAGCCACATGGCATCGGCGTTACACTATAACGGGACGGATGGAATCTTAGCCCACTGGGCCAAGAAACCTTTGTGTTGCTTCACCTCCCCATACTCTTGCCGGATTATCCCACTTGGATTTTGTGAACCTTTGTTGGTCTACATGACACTTGTCATGCCACCACATTGAGCTACTTGAGACATCTTTGCCTATGCCGAGGCATTTGTCCACGAGTACCGCCCACAAAGGCAGGAGTGACAGGCATCAAGCCATACTGCTTGTGCTCGGCAACGGAAACAAAGGAGCCATTTCTAATGTCGTTGGTTGTCAACCGCTTCACCTTGACCAGCAAGGTCAACAAATCACCCGTCAACTACACCGTAGTTCAAGGAAGTGTCTATTCATGGATGAATACTCATAGTTTTTTTCTTTTGATACTACGATTGCCTAGTTGAAGCAGTTGGTTGCACTTAGAGAAGTTTCTTTTACAAACATTGTCGGTGATCATCTTTATTCCAATAAAATCAGTCGTGGTACATGTTTGTCAATTGATCAGGCATGATCAGTGCCATGCCCTGCTTTTGGCATGGTTGGAATTTGTCCATACAATTTTGTAAGAGCACATCGTACATCAAGGATGGACTGTGCTTTTGCCTAGTCAAATTGTGATAAAAATCAAGTTCTCCATCAAGTTTTGGTAAGGAAAATCATCCCTTAGCGGTCCGGTGTAGCGAACCTATTGAGTCAACATTTGGCTCGTTCCATGGTCAATCGTGCCACAAAGATGGAGGTGCCAACATTTGGCTGGCGTACATCTATCTGCTTAGATGCCGTAGCACGGTTGTAGTGCCAACTATGTCGAGGTTAGCTCGATGTCCAACTATGAGATCATCATACTGTCATGGTAACACTTTGGTGGAAGGGAGCTTCCTTGTGCACCTTTGCCGTGAGGATTTCATATGCTAGGGAAGACCCCACATCACTAGTGTTAGGTTCAGACACTCTCCTTGATCATTTATCATGCCAGGTTAACTCGTCAAGTTAATACAAGATGAGGGTTTTGCCTTTGGATGTCAATGAAATTCGACATTCGTTCAACCATTATGCAACATCAGTTGACTTCTTGAACTGCCGCATTGCAGTGTAAGAAGTCAGAGAGAGGGAATAGATGACCAATCTCTTCTTAGATACGTCCACGATAATGAGAGGAGTTTGTACTGCTTTTCGGAATTGTGAATACTGGTCGAATATCACATTCATCACTCATAGAGTGATATCGGGGCTATGGTTTCACCATTATGTTTGTATCCAAGAATCCTGTTCTTGACCCATTCAATTACAAACCAATGTCTGCATTGGCATGAGTAATTATGTGCTGTACCTCCGACATGTATAGATACCGTCTGGTACAGGGCTCGAGGTTGTTGAAGGAAAATTGTGCCTTCTTGGGAGAGCTTAAAAAATCAGAAGTGTGCCGATCGAGACCTCTGGCAACCGAGACAGAGGTACAACTGACACATCATTCAATGATACAACCCGCACCGGTAAATTTAATGCATCCACGTATCACTGATTGTTTTTGCATGTCACTTGTGCAATCGGCACGACGATGGTCTGATCAACACCCGGCTTTGTGCATGGAATAAAAACTTCTCTAAAATTATTAGAGGCACTTTTGGGATTGGTGCATTCAACATCCACAAAAAGAATTTAGCCACCATTTGCACTTATTTGTGCAGAAGTATGATCGGCACTCTTGCAACTAGCACAATATACACACTAACAGTGGCATTTAGTCCCAATCACCCCAAATTCATGCACTACTATATCTATGTACACCATACCTTTTTCTGTACACGTAGATTCCAAGTACCTTCCTTGTACTCACCCATCGGTGAGTACAAGGATGTTCTATGCAACCTTCATAGAATGTTCCTTCATAGAATGACATTCTATGCAACCTTCATAGAATGTTCCTAGTCGGACTGGAGGACAAACTCACATAATGAAGAATCTTCCTTGTAACTTCTACATCAACTTACATGTTAAGAGCTTTTCAAAGAATTCTGGTTGTGTACATGATTTCGTGTTACTTCTATGAAGTTTCTCCTCATCTTACACAAGTGTACGTTTGTATTTCATTGTCATATTAACTTCTATACACTCCCTCTATACACTCCCCTCAAGTGTCGTTACGCTGTAATAATACATTTGTGTACACGATAATCTATCACTTCTATGAAGTTTCTCCTCCTTGTTCACAAGTGTACTTTTGTATGGTGCCATCACACAAAATTCTGTTCACTCCCTCATACAATCCCCTCATACACTTGCCAATTGGAAGGGGGGGAGGGGGAGAGGGTGGAGTCGGAGGAGGGGGGTCCAAATGACAGAAGTGTATGAGACAAGCGTATGAAGGAGTGTATCACTTAACAAGTGTCGTTACATTGTAAAAATACATTTGTGTACACAAGATTCTATCACTTCTATGAAGTTTCTCCTCCTTGTTCACAAGTGTA
>SZWC01022588.1:16356-37206 GCA_023375785.1 Penium margaritaceum
CCCTCATACACTCCCCTCATACACTTTCCACTTGACGGGGGAGGAAGGCAGGGAGAGATCCAAAAGACAATAGTGTTTATGTAAGTGTATGAAGGAGTGTATCACCAAACAAGTGACGTTACATTGAAATAATACATTTGTGTACATGATTACCTACCGCTTCTGTGAAGCTTCTCCTCCTTATACACAAGTGTGGGTTTGTATGTTACCGTCATATAATCTTTTGATCACCTCCTCATACACTCCCCTCATACACTTTCCACTTGACCGGGGAGAGGAGGGAGGAGGGGAGTCGAAGGAGGGTGGTCCAAACAACAACAGTATGTGAGACAAGTGTATGACAGAGTGTTTCACTTAACAAGTGACGTTACGTTAGGTTGATACATTTGTGTACATGATAACCTATCACTTGAAGTTTCTAGCACTTGCACACAAGTGTACTTTTGTACGTCACTGTCATACCAAATTTTGTCCACCCCCTTCAACAATCCCCTCATACACTTTGCACTTGGTGGAGGGGGGGCCGGGGGGTCCAAAGGGTTAAAGTATATGATCGAAGTGTATGATGGAAGTGTATGAAGGAGTGTATCACTTAATCAGTGACGTTACATTGAAACAATCCATTTGTGTACATGGTCTCATATAACTTCTATGAATTTTCTCCTCCTTGTACACAAGTGTACTATTGTTTATTGCTATCATACAATGTTCCATTCACTCCTTCATACACTCCCCTCATACACTTTCCACTTGACGGGGGGGGGGGGGGGGGGGGGGGGGGATGTGGGGGGTTCAAAATACATAAGTCTTTGAGGTGATTGTATAAAGGATTGTATCACTAAACAAGTGACTTTACAATGAAATAATACATTTGTTTTTCACTGAGGAAATCAAAACAAAACATGGATAGACAGTGCCACCACTATGTGCCTCTCACACATCCTAGAAACTTCCAAACACATAATCACATACATTGTACACAGGTCCTCTAGTGTATGAAAGTGGTCTGATTAACTCTAACTCAACAGTGGTGCAAAATGCACCAATGTTACCTGTACAAGTGGAACTTCCTCCAAAACGCATTCACCGCGCTTTAACACCGTCAAATCTATTTCTTTTGCAACAGCCAATATAAAAATCCTCGACTCGGAGATTTTATGAGGAACAAAATTGGCATGCCAAGTGCAGTTTTTGCGCTTGAGAATTGGAACCTTCCAAGTGACACTTGATGGTGTCTCAGGAAAACGATCAGTTTTCCCCTGATCATGAATTGTATGATTACATTTGATTTCTTCTAAAAACACCATAGAGCTCAGAACAGGATCCACACCACTTTTTGTGATAGCCAAGACCAGGTTCAAATGACAAACTTGTCGTTGTTTCTGTGGGCCAAATAGCGTGTTTCGGCCTCTTTGGCTGAGACGCATCGTGCGAAGAATGGATGGGGTCGTCATAGGGCAGTTTTGCAAACATGCACCATGAAAATCCTATTGTTCCACATGGCAGTGCCACATGGAACAAGACCCTAGCGTCGCTCTAAGGGTGAAGGAGGAGTGACGCGATGGAATCTCCATAGTGACACTCCTCTCGTACCAATCCGGATAGAAGTTTTTTTTGGGCTAGAGTCAAACATAACTCTAGCTTGTGGACATTTCTTGGTTCTCGACTCCTAGAGACCCTAGCTTTGAGTCCCCAAAGTTTTGAGAACATATTTAAAGACAATTTTTAATCCTAAAAATGATCCAAATGATACACATTTTAAGCATCATAAAGTGCGCTAGAAAGCTCTTGAGGAGCTCTTGTTCATCCTCCTCCTCCCTCTGAGCTTCCTCTTCCCTATAGGGGGCTAGTTGTTTTTTTTTGCAGAGGATCAGGAATACCCAACCCAAAAACCATCCTTTTCTCCCCTAACTCAAGATTCCCTCCTCCATCCTTCAAGCAAAGTTTAAGGAAGTGTTTTCACTAAGAGCAGAGACTCTCATGACCTAAGGGGATAACAAAAGGGAGGAAGGCGATGCTTGGGGAGTTTTAAGAGGCCTTCCTATCGCCGTGAAGCACAAGGGAGACTTCTCCAAGGAAGCACAAGATTAACTGAGAGAACTCAAAATGAGGCTAAGAAAAACTAGAAGATGATGAAGAAGAGAAGAAGAGTGAGGGAGATGCATGTGAGGATGCAAAATCTTTGTTGGAGATGACCCCCCTCCCCTCCTCTTCACCTTTGGAGCAGTATTCAATTTTTTCTAGTCTCTTTCTTTGCTTCCTTTGTTTTCTTGGCCTTTTAGCTTGCCTTGTGACTTGAGTCATGGCTTAGGGTGTTGGTTAGAACCCTTGTGATTGTGCCAACCATGGCAGCCTAGAAAGATAGAAATAAATTCTATAATGGCCTTACGAATCGTGAGATCAAGGTGACTTCTTTAGGCGATACCTCCTTGAGATCATTGGGTAATCCTTACAATGGTCTTCACGTGCTAGTTGTGCGGGCATCAGAATTGCAAGTGCCAGACTGTCCAAGACCAACAAGGGCAAGGTGGTGACGGCCTCAGCACATGCCCTCGGCTGACTCTAATTTTTAGGAGCCATAGTTGCAAGCACGGTTACCAAACCAAAGGCAACCTTACCACTGAAGGCAATCCTCGCCAAACTCGACAACACTGACAAGTGTGCAAAAGCCAAAAACTTTCTCGACGAGCACATCAACATACATGTAAATGACCCCCATGCGTCAAAGGACGCGGTTGAGGAGGAACACCCAACCGTGGATCCCAACCAAGAGCACTTCATCGACGACGATGAAGGTGACAATGATCGTGATCATCCCCATCGTTGTGCAACGAACATGAGCTGATCGCATGAGAGGGGCAAGACGCCCACCGGATCCCGTGAAGGCGCCGATTGCGCCGAGGTTGCTAACAACAGCGAATGCACTGAGATCAATTGCGCAAGAAGTTCTCATGAGCATGAGCAGGATGACGTTGTTGCAAAGGCAGTTTACAACGACCCATGGAGGCTTGTTGAGCTGGCTATCGAGGCGGCGGGCTATCTTAAGATCACCACCGATGGTGGAGGTGTAACTGTTGGCCTGAGGGTGAGTGTACATCCTGGAGGGTCCCTAGCAGTGGCTGTTTCACACCACCAACTGTTTTTGGAGAGACTGAAACTGTGGAGGCAACTAGTTCCAAGGATGGCAAAATCTGGTCAGAGAGTGTGGCAACAGTTTTGGCCTCAATTGACTGGGAATGTACACTTGATCAAGGCTCACAAGCAGTGGAATTTTATAGCCACTGATCTAAGCTTTCCAGAACACCAAAGCATGCCAGATTTGAAGCTTCCTAGCAGATTCTATGGCTTCTAGAGTGCTCCTTGGTAGGCTGTCCTTTTCCCACCTAGGAAGGCATCCCTTCCCTCCTCTAGAAGCTTCTGCCCCTTCCTAGATTCCTCAGCTTGCTTCTAGTAGGAGGGAAGGNAGAGTGAGGCAATAGTTTTGGCCTCAATTGACTGGGAATGTACACTTGATCAAGGCTCACAAGCAGTGGAATTTTATAGCCACTGATCTAAGCTTTCCAGAACACCAAAGCATGCCAGATTTGAAGCTTCCTAGCAGATTCTATGGCTTCTAGAGTGGCCCTTGGTAGGCTGTCCTTTTTCCCACCTAGGAAGGCATCCCTTCCCTCCTCTAGAAGCTTCTACCCCTTCCTAGATTCCTCAGCTTGCTTCTAGTAGGAGGGAAGGTATCCAGAAGACCAAGACACCTCTAGATGCCTTGTAGGACAAGTCACCCCTTCTAGAAGGTGTGCCACCTTACTGGACCCTCACCTGGCCTTCTAGAAACTTAAAGAGGAACTCTAGAGTTTGAGCTGGCCTCCTGGCATCTGTTTTCCACCTCCCTTGAGGCAGGGAAGAATTTCATCTTGAGGGACTTGAACCCGGGCCCCTGCCTCTAGAGGTGGAAACCATTAACCACTAAGCCACTAAGGCTTGTCTTTTTGGTGTTCCTTTTTGGAGTCACTCCTGCCATGATGAGGAGCATTACTCCAACAATCTCCCCCTTGTGCATCACCCATGGCAGTTGTCCATGCTCAACCAGCAACTGAGGAGCTTTTCTCCTCATGGGAGGTGAGCTTACATTTTATTGCTCCCTCCCACTCAGCCCCATCCTTCTTGTGCAGTGCCACATTCACGCTCCTCTTGCATGAAGAAGACTTGTGCGAACCCTGTCCAGATGCCCTTGTCGGCATCGTACCTTTTTATCCTTCTTTGCACACGGTTGCTCGTGTGGGGCTCTTGAGGCGGTTGTTGTTGTTGCTGTCCCCTTACGGCGCCATCCTCTCCAAGCGCCTGCTCCCCCTCTCTTGGAGACCTTGGAGACATCTGTCGACTCCCCACCTCCACGTCCATCTCCGGTGCTTCGGATTCCTCATACGAACTGGCCAGAATAAAGTCTGCCGCTCGCCCATCCCTCAGGCGATGCTCTCCGGTTGGTGGTGATGCGAGGATGTCACCTTCATTCACGTCCTCCGGCGTCTTCCCCTCAAGAAGTGGCATCCACTCCCCCCTCTTGGAGAGACCTGCCTCCTTGTCTATCCAACGGCTTTTCTCGTTGAATGTGACGTCGCGACTCCGCACAATCTGCTGCCTCCTTGGGTCAAAGAGCCGGTACGCCTTGCTTCCGCTCTTATATCCAAGGAAAACACACCGGCGGGTACGCGGGTCCAGCTTGCTCCGTCCCTCACATGCCTGCACCATTGCATGTGCAACACAACCAAACGTGCGGAGGTGACCCACCGCCGGCTTCCTCCCACTCCACACCTCTTGTGGCGTCTTCCACGCCTCGCTCTCCTTGTCCTTCAGCGGCTTGGTCGGCATGAGATTCATGATGTACGCTGCTGTCCTTGCCGCCTCCGCCCAATACTGTTGTGTAAGGCCGGTGTCGCCCAACATGGATCACACCATGTGAAGGATTGTGCGATTCACTCTCTCAGCGACCCCATTCTGTTGTGGGGAGTGTGGAGTTATTTTCTGCCACTCAATCCCCTTGCTCTTCATCCACCCAAGGCACCCCGCATATTCACCGTCGTTATCACTCCGAAACGCCTTCACCTTCAACTCTGTTTGCCGCTCCACATCAGCCACAAACTCTTGCATGCACGCAAGGACCTCACTCTTCAGCTTCATTGGGTAGAAGTAGAGTTTCTGGCTGTGGTCATTGATGAAGGTGAAGAAGTAGCGAGCTCCGCCGATGGAGCTCTCAAGCGGTCCACACACATCTGTGTGTACCACGGCCAGTTTTGCCAATGCACGCGTCCCTTTGGCCACAAACGGCTGCTACGTTGATTTTCCAATGATGCATGGCTCACACACGGTCTCCTTGGTTCCATCAAGGCCGCTGATTTGGAGACCCCGTACGACTTCCCTCTTAGCCATCTCCTTCACTGTCGATGGAGAAATGTGGCCGAGTCAGCGATGCCATAGGTCCAGGTCTCCTCCACCCTTTGTTGCAAGATTGGCGGTGTTGGACCCCACCCGGCTGCTGAGGATCTTTGAGCGTAGCAGGAACAAGTCCTCCTCCCTCTTGGCATGCGCAATCACCTCACCTTTGCCCTCTTTGCGGATGACGGCCTCCTTCTTTGTGAAGAGCACCTCAAGTCCCTTGTCGGTAAGGCAGCTGACGGAGAGCAGGTTTGCCCCAAAGTTGGGCATATGCAACACATCTTAGATTGTGCTCGTGACAGGTTTGCCATCCACGATTGACTGAATGCGGACGTTAGCCTCACCGGCGGCCACNTGAGCGTAGCAGGAACAAGTCCTCCTCCCTCTTGGCATGCGCAATCACCTCACCTTTGCCCTCTTTGCGGATGACGGCCTCCTTCTTTGTGAAGAGCACCTCAAGTCCCTTGTCGGTAAGGCAGCTGACGGAGAGCAGGTTTGCCCCAAAGTTGGGCATATGCAACACATCTTAGATTGTGCTCGTGACAGGTTTGCCATCCACGATTGACTGAATGCGGACGTTAGCCTCACCGGCGGCCACCTCTGTTTTTCCATTGGCCACCGTCATGCGTCTCTCCGAGGCGCCGTAGGTGACAAATGCCGTCCTGTTGCATTGCGTGTGGTGGCTTGATCCGGAGTCCATGACGGCAACTCCCGGATCCTTCAAGTTGGTGGAGTTGTACGCCATAAGGGCGTGCTCATCTTTCTTCCCGCCCCACTGCGACCGATCTGTTTTCTTCTTGAAACAGTTGCGCACGTAGTGGCCCTCCTTGTCGCAGTTGAAGCACTCCCCCTTCTTGTCACCCTTCTTGGTGCCCTGTTTGGCACCCTTCCACTTGTCACCTCGGCCTCCACTTTGAGGATGAACCGTGTAAGCTGAACTTGATGCCGCTACACTCTCGCGACCGCCACGTCGCATCCACTCATTTTGCACGTACTCAGCAACCTTCGAGTACTTCAGCTCGTCAGGAGGCCAGCCACCAAGGACTGTGATCATGGGACTCCAACTGTCTGGCAAGGCCAGAAGCAGGATCATAGCTTGCAACTGAGAGTCGACCTCCCAACCCATGGCCACGCACTCCGCTGCGAGCGACTCAATCTGCTGCATGATCTCCATGATGTTGTCGCCTTCGTTGGCTCGGAGGGTGACGAGCGGTTTGAAGATGAAGAGCTGATTGGAAAGTTTGCTTGACTGGTAGATGGAGCAGAATTTTGACTATGCATCTGCGGCCAAGGTGCATCCTTGGATGTGCCCAAGTTATGGTGGGCATAACGTGGACACAAGGAGCGCCAACGCCTTTTTGTTGTGCTTCTTGTATGCCTCCTTTACCTCAGCCGTTGCAGTCTCCGGCAGAGCAGTCTCATCACCTTTTACGAGCTCAAGCAGTCCCTTGTCGTCGAGGAAGACCTAAAACTGCCACCTCCACAAGGCAAAGTCTGTCCCATCAAACTTAAGGACAACGCGGTTGCTCTCTTGCTCGCTGGTTGCCATGTCTTGCTGTTGGAAGCGTGAAATCAAGCTGGCTTTGAATCCTTTAGAGGTGTGGGCCCATAACCCTTTGTTGGCCTGAGGGTGAGTGTACACCCTGGAGGGTCCCTAGCAGTGGCTGTTTCACACCACCAACTGTTTTTGGAGAGACTGAAATTGTGGAGGCAACTGGTTCCAAGGATGGCAAAATCTGGTCAGAGAGTGTGGAAACAGTTTTGGCCTCAAATGACTGGGAATGTACACTTGATCAAGGCTCAAAAGCAGTGGAATTTTATAGCCACTGATCTAAGCTTTCCAGAATACCAAAGCATGCCAGATTTGAAGCTTCCTAGCAGATTCTATGGCTTCTAGAGTGGCCCTTGGTAGGCTGTCCTTTTTCCCACCTAGGAAGGCATCCATTCCCTCCTCTAGAAGCTTCTACCCCTTCCTAGATTCCTCAGCTTGCTTCTAGTAGGAGGGAAGGTATCTAGAAGACCAAGACACCTCTAGATGCCTTGTAGGACAAGTCACCCCTTCTAGAAGGTGTGCCACCTTCCTGGACCCTCACCTGGCCTTCTAGAAACTTAAAGAGGAACTCTAGAGTTTGAGCTGGCCTCCTGGCATCTATTTTCCACCTCCCTTGAGGCAGGGAAGAATTTCATCTTGTGGGACTTGAGCCCGAACCCCTGCCTCTAGAGGTGGACACCATTAACCACTAAGCCACTAAGGCTTGTTTTTTTTGTGTTCCTTTTTGGAGTCACTCCTGCCTTGGTGAGGAGCATTACTCCAACAGTAACACCACCAGGTGGATTGGGGAAGGAACCCCCTTCCTACGATGTGGCTGTGATGGAACAGACCCATGCTCACTCGAGCGTCGTCGCTGACGACAGATTCCTTTAGTAGGTGGGACTCCTCGAAGGCGTGTACACAAAATGTACCCTCCCATAGCAGGTGAAGGTGCACTGACAGCACGAGACCCTTGTGGCTATTGCCGACGCTCTAACAATATCAAAGATGAAGTTCATGGTTGCCAACCTGCTGGCCTTTGTTGGACAAAGCATCACAGACCTCGATCATGATTGTTAGTTGTAGCTTCTGGCCACTCATGAGGCAATCCGTTGATGCGACGACCTCGACAAGGTGTTGCAGAGCATTACCCAGGTGCGTATGGACTAATCTAGGTTCCCACGAGTGTACGAGGCTGCCCACACAAAAAGCTTGAGGACACTTGTAGGTTCCATAAAGAATGCCAGCTGAGACAATGATGTGAGAGGGAGGCAAGCACACGAGAGACCCCGGAGATCTCCCAGTGGTGGTCCGTCGTGACAAGGGACCTCAACGTGCGTCGCCGAGGAGGCAGGTGTCCTACAAGTATGTCCAATCAGTAGTGACGTCCAACTGCCCGATTTCCTTCTAAATGCACTCCCATTATCTGCACTGCATCTCCAACTTGAGCACCTTGGATGCATTCCCGCCATTCTGAATCGCGAGCACTAACACACCCACAACTCAACGAGCCAGGTCTCGTGCCCCAAACCCCATCCATTGAAAATCTCGTATATGACAAGCACTTTGAGCATGAGCAGCGTGCTAGGGTGCTCCTGATTTTGCCAGATTAAGCAAGAGACACCCTCAAGCTGTCTCCTCCGAGTCATGATGTTCGTAAACATTATGTCCCGCGTTAATTATTACTTGAATTTCTGTTTTTTGCTCTGCCCAATAAAATTGGCCATGCCATCTTTTTTCTTGTGGAGTGTCCTCCGACGATGACGCGTTGGGTCAGGCCCCAAAGCGGAGGAAGGCAGAGCCTACTTTTCCTGCAAGCATGTTGTTCTGGAACATGGCGGAGGCACGCGTAGCAGTGGATGATTACGCCATCACCAATCAGATGACTTTCCGGTGACTACGCAGTGAAAAGAAGCAGTTCACTACATGGTGTGGGCAATTCAAGGACAAGAATTTCCCGTTGCTTCTTTGTGCCCATGTCACGCCAAACGGCATCGTCGTCGTCGTCGTCTGCGAGTTTGTGGATGATCACAAGTGTGTCCCAGGAGTAGGTCGTGGGGATCCGGTGAAGACTGTGAAGTGGGTGGCGCGGCAGATTGAGTCAACGCTGAAGCGGAACCCGACAACAGACGTGAAGACGTTCTCAGCCTTGGTGTGCAAAGCAACAGACAAAGTGGTGGAAAAGAACACCATGTACCGGGAAAAGTCGAAGGCGTAGGAAAATCTCATCCGGCCCAAAGCCCTATCATGGAGCCGTTTCCCAGTCTACTGTGAGGCGGTACGACAGTATGTCTTGTGTTTGCATGTCTTCTCCATTCCATCATATAGTCTCGAAAATGGCACTAACACTTTCTTTCATGTGCATTGCAAGAAGCGTGTGGACAAGAACACGCATGCTCTGGTCGAGGCAACCAAAGATGGCGCCTTCATCCGCGCGTTTATGGGACCTGGTGCCACGGTCCTAGGGTTCCAACACCCTCGCCGGGTCCAAATAATGGACGGCACGCATCTTAAAAACAGTCACAAACAAGTCCTCCTCATCAGCCAGTTCTACCACGCCAACAAAAACGCTGTGCTGATGGCGTGGGCAATGGTGCATTGGGAGAATGAGGAAGATTGGAAATGGTTTTTAGAGCAGCTGGCAATCGCGTATACCACAGTGGCTGAGAAAGGCATCGTCGTCATTTATGACCGTGGCAAAGGGCCGTTGAACGCTGTGGAGAAGGACATGCGTGGGGCACATTACACGTAGTGCTGCTTCCACTTGCGACAGAACATAAGGCAAAAGTTTGGTAAGCAAGCTAGTTACAGGTTTTGGCAGCTGGCACATGCGCTTACACCAGCAGAGTGGAGGAGGTGTGAAGAACAGCTGCGTGCCGTCAACTCCAGAGTTGTAGTCTACCTTCTCGGCGTAGACGAAGTTGGCAACATTCTGAAGGAACAGTGGACCAGAATTTACTGTCCACTTGGGCGTGGTGGGCACACAACATCGAACGCGGTGGAGTCTTTGAATGCCCGCATCGTCGAGTGCCAAAAACAGTTTCTGTTCTACTGCTTTGTGTCCCTGTACATGTGGGTGCAGTGCCTGCTTGCAGAAAGGCGCAGACTCAACAATTCATGCGAAGGATAACTCGCACCGACACCGGCAAAGCTGCTGCTGAGCAGCTGTGTCTTAGCCCACAACTACGACGTCGTGGAGGAAGGGCTCCAGAGTGGCAGTGTGACGGGGCCAAGCAACAGGACGCGAATGGTGAACATGCTGGAGCGGACGTACACATGCGGTGCTCGGAAGGATTGGGACCAACCCTGTGCGCATGCATGCACCTTTGTCATCGGTTGTGGAGAGCAGGCGAAGCCACTATGCGACGTTGGAATCTCACGCATGGCATACAGGTGCACATACAACTTCCCCATGCCAGGCGTAAACCCACTGTCGCAGAAAGTCAAGGAAGGAGTTTTGTGGCAGCAGCCGGGTCCAAAGCTTGGTGTAGGGCGGCCAAAGAGCGCGCGGTGGGACCGCTAGGACAAGCGTCGGAAGAACTACATCTGTCCCCTCTGCGACCAAAAGGGACACACCATGAAAAATTGTAAGAACGAGCCTGCTATGGTTCCCTACTGCTGAGGCAGCAGCTAGCTCTCTTCAACGCCAGCTACAGCACGTAGAGGACGCCATGCGGGCTGAGGCCTATGCTGGTCGGTGGCCTCCATCCGAGACCCAAGTGGAAAAAGAAGTTGCTGCAGCTAAAACAGAAGTAGCAGCTGCTTCCACTAGTACCCCCGCACCACGACACCAGGTGCGTAGACTGCAGGCACAGCAGCAGAAACCATTGTTCTGCTGTCCGACGACAGTCCAGTCACCGGCGTGTTGGGCATTGGTGCAGGCTAGGGATGGGTGGGGCAGGCACGGCGCACAAGTACAAGTGCAGCAACAACTAGAGTTGCTGTTGCAGCCTCTGCAGTAGTTACAGCAACTGCAAGGACAACAGGGCCTACGGCTGCCATCAATGACGACTCTGAGTACAACCCCAAGGCACCGGGATGACTCTATGCAGGAAGAGATCTACAATCCTGAAAGGCACATTCTGAGTGACTCAGATGAGGAGGAGCAGGAGGACGACGACCATTTTTCTTACCCGCAGCAGCAGAGGGAGTGGGAGGCCAGAAGTGTCCGTGACTTGCAACAGGCTTGCATCATGGATGGTTGGGAGGAGTGCGCTAAAGAGTGTGATGACGAGCCCGTTGTGTTCTATAATGTAAGTATGTCATGTTGTTGTTAAAGCAGGTTATTCATGGTTTCAGTCCCTGTTTTGGTTCTACGTTCACATTAACGATCCAACCATGTGTTTTGTTTCGTGCAGGTGATGGACAAGTAGAACCAGCTGGGAGCACAAATTCTCAAAACTGCGATCGGCATCATGGTGTATTGGCCTCCACCACTGGGACGAGAATGGAGCTCACAGATCACAAGACTTGTGTTCACATGGAGAGATGTTGCAGAGGTAGGACACCACTAGGGGAGAAGCAGCTAGGGTAGGGTGGCTCAGATTGCACCTAGACGTCACGGAGTTCTTGTTTGCTGTGAAGTGTACTTTTCTACGAACCATGTTCTTGTCTGATTGGAAGGTCAAGCAAACACATTTTCAAAGCAAACTGTTCAGTCAGAGACCGAAATCACAGTAAGCAAAACAAACAATGTTTTGAGGTATTATCTGCTGTCATGCCCTGCTATAAAGGGTTGCCTTTGTAGTGTTGTTCATTCTCTTGCATACAAATTCACTTTCCACGACTAACATTGATGCCAGTGCCAAGTGTAATGGATTGTGTGACGTCCTTCTTTGCCGGAGCCGGTGTGACACACTTCCTCATGAGATGGAAGGACTTAGCACCAAGGCCTGTTCACATTGTGAAAATGTACGTGTCCATGTCAATATGGAGCGTGTCTCAAATGTGACATTCCCTGTCACGAGGAGTAGAAAGATGTTTTTTACGACATGGACAAGTGTGACATCAAGGAATCTACATCATCTGAGACAAAAGACGATGTGGAGTTTGTAGACTGCTACCGTGGTAATTGTTGTCTCACAGGCAACTTGTGTCCTGCCTGTCAAATCATGTCGTGGATCTATTCTTTGCCCCCTACAGTCCAGCAATGGTTGGTGAGTGAATGCCCCGGTCCCTTCATCACAGGCTGTACACACTAAGAGCTCGTTACCACCAATATGGGACCACAGTCATACGCTCCTCTGTGAAGGAAACAGAATCAATGTTCCATTGCAACAGGCCTTTGTGTGCTTCTCAATGAGTGTCTTTGTCTCAATTGCACTGGATATATTGTTAAAAAAAAACTTGAAATTGTTAACTGTAAGACCCATAACTGTATCATTATGTGCTCCATGCTGCAGACGTAATATTACAACACTAGACTCATTGTATGAATTATGCAACCACATCATGTGTAATTGACGTGAAGTCAACCATTTTACAGGAACACACACAATTTTCGATTACAACTGGTCTTCATGTGCTTCTGAATGACTGTATTTGTCTCAATTGCACTGGACATATTGTTCAGAAAACCTAGACATTATGAAGGGAATACCCATAACTTTATCATTATGTTATCCATACTGCAGACGTAATGTCACAACACTATACTCGTTGTATGAATCATGCAACCATGTCATGTGCATTTCACATTAATTGAACCATTTTAAAGGAACACACACAAAGTTTCATTACAATTACACTGGACATATTGTTAGAAAAATAATGAAAGTAATACTGTAGTGCCCAAACCTGCATCTTGATGCACAAGTATTGTTACAAAAGTAACAATACTTGGATTTACTAAGAAAAGTCCAATTCACCCTTATTTGATTTCTTCTTTTTTTTCCAGGATGTTAATCATGTCTTCCTCCTGACTGCGTCGAGTACACGTCCATCGTACAAAAGAATCCTTGTCAACGTTGAAACATTGCATTGTTTGCATTTGTCTCATTGCCTGAAAGGATAAGTAGGAACAGTGAGTTATCGGTGGAAAATCACACCATGTTCATAGTTCCATTGGTTTTATAGCTTTACAAGATGCATTATCACTTCATCCAGTAACAAGTCCGTGCTCATCCAGGGTTCCCAACTGTTGAAACAATCCGTAGGCCCGAGTGAAGGCATCCCGTGTCCAGTCACCCAACACATCACTTCTGGTGTTGGGCCATCGCCTTCAATGAATATCCCAGGGTAGGGTGCATGTCTTTGGTCCAATTCTTGCTTGATGAGCCTCCACTGTCGCCTTGCTTCCCTCGGTTCAGGCCATAGAAAGTCCACACACCATTCTACTATTGTTGTGTGTGTCGTACACGACTTACTGTGACCCCTTGGCTAATGTCCTTTCACGTGCAGATTCCTGACATGGCTACCATGGCAGAAGACCAGCGGTAGGACGGGCGCCCAGAAGAATTTCTTCTTATTTAGATTCATGCTATGGGACAGCACATAGGCTTGCAGCCTATCAGGACGTAGCTATCCTTGATGCGGCTGTTCTGGTTCAGACGGCTTGTCCTTCTGACGTGTCTGCAGGGAGTTATGCCCGAAACTGTGGTTTTGCGACTGTTCTGTCCTGCTAGAAAACATGTGCCCTTGTGCACTGCGTGTGTGTGCACCCACTAGGTCAGAGACACTATTTAGGTTGTCTAGGCCTCAGTTGTTAACACTCTCTGCACAATTCAATATTTCTAGGTTATGACACTTTGTCTGTGTCCCTAGCCAACCCCTTGCTGTTCACACCTCCACCTGTGTGTGCTAGTGAGTTAGCTGGCCGGCTTGTGCTGCCACGCCAGCGAAGGCAGTGCTCGGAAGCTGTCCTTCATGGTATCAGAGCGCTGAGCTAGTGCTCACACAGCTGCATAGCAGAGGCGCAGAAACCATAGTATTAGTGAGCGACCGCGGCCGTTGCCTTGAGTAGCAGCAGTAGTACCGTCCACTGTCTCGGCGAGAGGTCCTGGGAGGACCTACCACAACTCTGACTGTTTTCCTTGAAAACTCCGCGATAGTTCCTCGGTCGTTCCGCAACAGCAAAAGCCGCTCTACGAAAAAATCGCGGTGCTCCACGGTGACGAGATCTCCGCAGCGGATGCGGCAACTTTGCGACCGCAACAAATCTCGCAGATGGTGCAGCGGATCTACCGCGATTGAACGCGGCGTTCCGAAGTGCGTCATCCAGCAGTGACGGTGCCGTGGCAGATCCACGGTTTTCCACCGCGGCAGCTCCGCGGCGGTTCTGGAACATTCCGTCGGTGCTCCACGGTGCTCCGCGGTCGCGAGTCGGCAGCAGTTCCGCGGCAGTTCCGCAGTCGCCAATCGCGGCAGCTCCGCGGTGGTTGCGGAATGCATTGACGAAGGTGCCCAGGCAGTTCGCGGCACCCCGCCGTGTTCCGCATTGGCGCAACCGTGGTGGCTGTTCCGCGGCAAGTCCGAGGTGTTCCACAGCAGGCCACGGAAATTTCGCCGGAAGCACCACAGACAGCACCACCGGCAGCACCCCCGGCACTGTCCTCTTGAAACCCAGCCGTCATGCCAAAACTCACCCCCACCAACGCCGCCACCAACACAGCTGCCGAGGGCAGCTCCATCAGCGGCCAACGCCGGGCGCCGGCATCGTTACCACAGCAGCAGCAGTAGCACCAGCAGCAGCAGCGGCAGAAGCAACAGCCGCAGCCACAACAGCAACAGCAGCAGCAGTGGCAACACGAGCAGCTGCAGCAACGGCAGTAGCAGCGGCCGCCTAGTCTGACGTCCTTGGCGCGACAAGTGCACGCGCTGGCGGATCTGCAGGCAAAGAGCCGCCAAACTTTGACGAGGTAGGTTGCTGAGTTGTAGGACCTGGTCAAGGGCTTACTGTCCCAGTAGCAACATCCGCCTGCAAACCCAAGCGAGGACCACCTCGCCCTTGGCGGCAATACTCATGAGGTAGTGGAGACCCTCTTTGACTCTGGAGTTGAGGGTGAGGAGGAACTTCTGCGAACACGTCTCATCCGCCTAAAGGCGTGCCGCAGAGCGCGTGAGGCAAATGCAACCCTTCAGGGCACGAGCTCTAGTGCCGACGCTAGCTTGGGCTCATCTCGCTGCCCTCTGAGCTTTGAGAAGCTGGGTCTGCAGGCCCGCCTGGGTTAGGGGGTTGCCTCCTCTACGCCTGGTCCCATAGTGGCTTCAGTTGTCGCCCTGCCAACGGTCAAGCCACCCAAGTGGTTTGAGTCGGACCCACCCGTCTTCCGGACTGAGAACGACTACAAGTCCTGAGAGCCGTGCTTTCGCATGTGGGCCATGAGCGAGGGGGTCCTTGCCTAGTACATCACCCCTTACCAGGTGTCCGACCCACCCCAGACATGGCGGTTTGTGGTGCCTCCAGCCTGATGAAGGCCGCCCCGTACTTCACCAAGGACTTCAGTCGTTTCCTTGGCGACCCACTGACCGGCTCTAGAGCTGACCCTTGCGCGGCGTGGGCACTGGCTGTCACCCTTTATGAGGGAGCCACCTTGGTCCTGATGTCCTAGCGCCTCGCCAACTTCAACTCCATCTGCCAGAGTGCTCAAGAGTCCGCAAGTGACTACTGGCGCCGGGCGATCCAGCTGCACGAGGAGTTGGGAGACGATGCCCCTGTGCAGTACTGTGCCCTCCAGATCATCCTCTATGGCATCCATCCCGACTACGCGCATGTCTTCAGCAATTTTGACCAGACTCTGCTGCGCAACATGGGGAGCAACAGGACCCTACTGCACTGGGCCACCCTCCACTTCCTAGAGGTTGCCGGCATGGACGCAGCGAATCGCGCTCTCTGCAGCACTGCTTCAGCTGCAGTTGCCACCGCGTCCTCCTCCTCCCAGCTGTCTACAGCGATAGCGGCACTAGCTCAGGGGAAGAAGGACCGCAGATCGTCATCCAGTGGCTCCAGTGATGGGATCAGTAGCAACACCAGCGGGAGCAGCATCAGCCATAATAGCGGTGGCAGGAGCGATAGCAATAACGGCGGCAGCTGTAGCAACAGCATTAGCGGTAGCAGCGCCTCTGGGAGCACGACGGACCGCCGGCTTGTGTGCTTCAACTGCGGAGGCGACCATCGGTACCTCGACTGCACTCGCCTGACGGGCCGCCCATTGCACTGGGCGAAGGTCATGCGCAAGCTGAGGCAGGCGCACCAAGTGCGCATACGCCAGACGTCCGGTGCTATCGTCAGCTCTGCCGCCACTACCGCAGCCATCCCGAGTAGTTGACCGCCACAACAGTCTCCTCCACCGACCCTCGCGACCAGGCGCTCGCTGCCCAAGAAAAGACGATTGCCGAGCTGTACTAGCTTCTTGCCCTACGCTCATGTCAGGGAGGTGCGAGTGAGTTAACTGAGCCAGGGGTTCTACAGCTTGTGGACTGTCTGTCATTGCGTGATGCTGCCTATGGTGGTCCCCATGCCCAATCGTGTGTGTGTGATGGACCTGAAGACATGTCTTTGTTGCATGCTTCTCAAGTACACTCCATCGTTCGTCTTGCAGAGTCGCCCGCCAAGCGCCTCGCTTCTGTGCCTTGTTCAGTTGCCGAGTGCCACTTTGCCCTTGTACGCGTGTCACGGATGCTACCTGGGTCGTGGAATCTGGTGTCACCTATCACATGACATGTCGTCGTGACACCTTTGTTGTCTTGTATCTCGTTGGCGCTGTTCGCTGCGTCCGCACTGTAGCTGGCCATGAGGTCCCTGTCCAGGGTGTCGGGGTTGTGCAGTTCACCGAGCCTGCTGGTCCCGTATTCATCTTTGACGTCCTCTTTGTCCCTGATCTGGAGCTCAGCCTGTTGTCTGTTCGTGCTTGCACCAAGATGGGCCTGGGTGTCACGCACACGTCTGCCGATGCGCTGAAGGCAAAATACACCGGCCCACCTATCCTGATTCTGTCTGCAGGGCTTGTCGGCCCTTGGAGCTTGTCCACTCCGACCTCATGGGCCCGCTCCTTGTCGAGTTTCAGGAGGACCGCGGCCGCTACGTCTTCACATTGACTGATGACTTCATGCGCTTACGCTGGGTCTACAGTTTGTGTTAGAAGAGCGACGCCACCATCGCTGTCCGCATTTGGCTGGTCATGGCCGAATGCCAGTCCCACCATCGCCTTCAGACCTTCCACTCTGACCGCGGCGGCGAGAACCTTGGGGACATGGCCCGCTCCTTCACCAAGCTTGGTGTCTTCCACTACCTCACAGTTCCCGCCACCCCCTAGCAACATGGTGTCTTGGAGCGCTGGAACCGCACCATGGAGGACCCGGTCCGTGCCATATGCGCCGACAACGCCATGCCTGAGGCCTTTGCCTTCGAGGACATGGCGTACATGACCTGGGTCAGGAAATGCATTCCACACGGCCTCCTTCTAGGTCACCGCACTCCCTACAAGCTGTGGTACGGGCGTCGTGCGGATCTGCGCCTGACCCGTGTCTGCGGCTCCCTTGCCTGTGTCTGGTTCACACCGGAGCATCAGGGAAGCAAGCTCTCTCCACGAGGCCGCATCTGCGTCCTTGTCGGCGTGGCCTCGCATCAAAGGCCTTGCGGTTCTGGGACCCTGAGCAACTTCGCATCGTGGAGTCCCATGACGCTCTCTTCTTCGAGCATCTCGCGTTCTGCGACCTTGATCGCATCCACGCTCTTCATTCTGCTCATGCCCCTAGGTGTGCCGGACCACGTAGTGTGGGGGAGGTTCCTGTCACGGTTGGCACAATGCCCTCGGCCAGTGTGGTGACTCCGTCGTAGACAACCTAGGGGCTGTCCTCAGAGGATGTGCCCATCAGCATCCTAGCCTCGTCCCATCTGCGGCTCGCTCCTCTCCGCTCTCGCTCGTGTCTGAGTCTATGTCCGAGTCTGCAACTGTGTCTGAGGCCATGCCCGATCTTGTCCCTGCATCCGCGTCTGAGGCCCTGCCTGATCCTACGTCCACGTCCGTGTCTGGCTCTGAGCCGTCCCCGCCTCCTGCCACTGACGTATCCGCATCTGCCATGGATCCGTCCTCGGCTGTTGAGGCCACGCCTGCCGTGCAGTCCACACCGGCATGTGAGCCAGCAGTGGCCACTACCTCGTCAGACCCTTGCTCACAGGCACCCGGTGGACGCCTCCGCCCTCGTCCCACACACAGCGTCGTTAGCGGTGACCCTGGGACGAAGGCCCTTGGCTTGAGTGCTTGCGTCCTCACTGAGGTTCACCCTGGCTATGCCAATGGCATGGCACTACTTGCTCATGAGCGAGGTCTCGCTTGTGACGCCGCTAAGTCCATGGTGACGGTTGACCCTCCCTCTGCGGCGTATGCCCTGGCCACATGCAATGCACCACTGGTGTCTCATGATCCCACCAGTCTGCCAAAGGCCTTGTCAGCCCTCGACGCTGAGCAGCGGCGCGCTGCCTGCCAGGTTGAGCTCGATGCCATCGGAGAGCACAGCGTCTTTGAGTTGGTGGACTTGCTAAAGAACCGCAAGGCCATGAAGGCCAAGTGGGTTCTACGCAAGAAGCTCAAACTAGACGGCACTGTGGGGTACTACAAAGCCCGCCTGACAACAAAAGGCTTGTCTCAGGTCCCTGGTGTGGACTACACCAAGACCTTTGCCCCTATTGGCCGGATGACAACCACGCTCACGTTGGTGAGCCAGGTGGCACAGCATGACTGGGAGCTCCATCAGATGGATGTCAACAACGTGTTTCTGAACGGGGACCTTGAGGAGGAGATCTAGATGGTCCAGCCACCCACCTTTGAGGATGGCACCGGTCGCGTGTACCGACTGCGGAAGGCCTTGTACAGCCTGAAATAGTCACCTCGCTGCTGGAATCAGGAGATCACAAGCACCCTAAGACGCGTTGGGTTCGTTCAGAGTGATGCTGACCCATCCCTGTTCCTCTGTCAGTCCCCAGCACCGCTCACTGCCATCCTCGTCTACATGGACGATCTTCTGATCGCCTCGCCCGACCTAGGAGTAGTGAACGCTGCTAAGGCCGTTCTCTCCTTGGCCTACAAGATGAAAGACCTTGGCGAGGCCTCTATCTTTCTGGGGATGAAGATCGTGCGCGACCGTGTCTGCCGCACACTCCGTGTCCATTAGGCATGCTACGCAGAGGCTGTGGGGGAGCGCTTTGCTAACCTCATCGCTACCATCCGCACGACCTCCAGACCCATGACCCCTCTAGGGCAGGCTGCCCTGAAGGTGGATGATCAAGCTGACCAGGGGGAGCCAGTCGATATGACCCTGTACCTGCCAGTCATCGCCTCGCTCATGTACTCGGCCACCACGACACGGCCCGACATTGCCTTCACTGACAACCTGCTTGCCCAATTCTTGTAGGCTCCACACGAGCAATCATTGGAGGCAGCAATCCGATGTGTGCGCTACATCCTGTCCATCGCACGCTTTGGCATGTGCTTCCGCGAGCAGGTGTCCCTTGTGCTCAATAGGTACACCGATAGTGACTGGGCGTGGAGTCCAGATGGCAAGAGCCGCACCGGCTATGTCTATTTCATTGGAGGCACCGCAGTGTCCTAGTGCAGTGGGAAGCAAGGTTGCATCTCATGTAGCACTGTAGAGGCAGAGTATGTTTCTCTAGGCACCGGTGCAGTTGAGTGTATCTGGCTTGTCCGTCTGCTATGTGAATTGCATCAATCCATTCCTCCTGTGGCCCTTCAATGTGACAACATGAGCGCGGAGGCCATCGCCGTCCCCTCAGGTGTGTTTCATGCACGCACAAAGCACATCAATGTTGAGCACCACTTTGTGCGTGATTTGGTTGACCGTGGTGAGATCCGAGTCATCCACGTTGGCACTGACAGGCAGCGCGCGGATTTTTTGACCAAGGCTTTGGGTCGTTTGAAGCCTCATGCGGCCACGCGCTCCATGGGACTCTACCTCATTCCTGTTGCAGGTTGACTCCTCATGTGCCACGTTGCGTGTGCTGTGCTTGCTGCCTGCAGCGTCTGTGTGCTTCCTGCTCTATACAACCTTAGTATCTGCATGTGCATGGACGTCTATCACCCTCTGGTCATGGGGGAGTGTTGTTGTGTGTGTTGTACACGGCTTACGATGACCCCTCGGCCTATGTCCATTCACGTGCGAATCCCTGACATGGCTACTATGGCAGAAGACCGGCGGCCGTATGGGTGTCAAGAAGTCTTCCTTCTTATTCAGATTTGTGCTGTGGGACAGAACATAGTGTTGGAGCCTATCAAGACGTAGCTCTTCTTGATGCGGCTGTTCTGGTTCAGACGGCTTGTCGTTTTGACATGTCTACAGGGAGTTATGCCCAAAACTGTGGTTTTGCCACTGATTTATCCTGCTAAAATGCGCGCCCTTGTGCGCCGCGTCTGTGTGCACCCACTAGGTCAGAGACACTATTTGGGTTGTCTAGGCCTCAGTTGATAACACTCTCTGCACAATTCAATATTTGCAGCTTATGACACTTTTTTCTGTATCCCTAGCCAACCCCTTGTTGTTATCACCTCCACGTGTGTGTGCTAGTGAGTTAGCTGGCCGGCTTGTGTTGCCACGCCAGCGACGGCAATGCTAGGAAGTTGTCCTTCACCTCCGTGTGTAGGCACCCTGGTAGAGGTAGGGCTCCGTCCCCAAGACATTGAAGCGGTGTGAAATCTTTCTGGACGTTAATGAGGTGAACCACATTGATCTTTGAATAAATTGAGCACGTGTAGGGACACAGTTAAATGTGTCATGTTATGCAAGTTTCTGATCTTTCGCAATGCAAAGCATTCTTGTCGTTGTCATAGGATGTCACCGTCATAGCTACTTTCCGCGGCATTCACAAGCGGGTTCGCTTGGAACCTGTCCAAATTACACATGCACGTGCAGTTCAAACCCTCCCCCCCCTCCCCCCCCTC
>SZWC01022590.1:2977-38587 GCA_023375785.1 Penium margaritaceum
ATATAGATATAGATATAGATATAGATATAGGTATGTATATAGATATAGATATAGATATGGATATAGATATAGATATAGATATAGATATAGATATAGATATAGATATAGATATAGGTATAGATATAGTAAAAACATAGATATAGATATTGATATAGATATACATATAGATATAGATATAGATGTAGATATACATAGATATAGGTATAGATATAGGTATAGATAGGGATATAGATATAGATATAGGTATAAATTTTGATATAGATTTTATGTGACCTTTTACCAGGGATTCACCTTTTAGCTCATGTGCTTGGCCGCCACGACAGAGCCGATGACATAGTGCCATCATGGTCAACCTGCTCACCCAATTCTGGCAGGCTACACACCTGCAAATGTTGGAGGCAGCTTTCCAGTGTGCCTGCGATGCATCCTGTCCATTGCAATGGCCCTGGCTAGTTCGGTCACTGCGTCGCTGACATTCTAGGGCCTGTCCCTTGAGGCTGTGCCCACTGCTCTGCAACATGCTCCCCTTTTCTCTCGCTTGTGTCCAAGTCCGTGTCCGTTTCTCCATTTGTGTCAACGGCCATGCCTAATCCTGGGTCTTCATCCGTGTCTGAGGCCTCGCATGTTCCTCTTTTCGCGTGCGTGTCTGGATTTGAGCTGCCCCTGCCTCTGGCTGCTGATGTTCCTTTGTCTGCCGTAGGTCCATCCTCGGCCGCTGAGGCCGGGCCGGCCCCTACTGACGCTCGTGCCATGCAGTCCACACAGGCATGTGAGCCGGCAGCGGCCACTGCTCTTGCCCCGTCGGACCCCCATATACGGGCATATGGCATACACCTTTGCCCTCGGCCCACGTGTAGCGTCATCATCGGTGACCTTGGCATGAAGGCCCTCGGCCTGAGTTCTCGCGGCCTCAGTAAGGTTCACCCTGGCTGTCCCACTGGCATGGCACTACTTGCTCATGAGCGCGGTCTCGCTCTTGACGTCGCTCAGTCCATGGTGATAGTTGACCCTTGCTCTGTGGCGTATGCCCTAGCCTCACACTGTACACCACTATTGTCTTGCGATCCCACCAGTGTGCGTCAAGCCTTGTCAGACCCCGTCACTGAGCAGTGGCGTGCTGCCTGCTAGGCTGAGCTTTATGCCTTCTGAAACGCGGTGTCTTTGACTTGGTGGACTTGATGAATAATCGCATGGCCATCAAGGCCAAGTGGGTTCTACACAAGAAGTTCAAACCACACAGCATTTTGGAGCACTACAAAGCCTGCCTGACAGCAAAAGGTTTCTCTTAGATCCATTGTGTGGACTACACCAAGACCTTTGCCATTGTTGGAGGGATGATGACCACGCTCACGCTGAGAGCTCCATTAGATGGATGTCAACAGCGTGTTCCTAAATAGGGACCTTGAGGAGGAGATCCACATGGATGGAACTGGTTGCGTGTACGGGCTGCGGACGGCCTTGTACGGCTTGAAATAGTCACCTCGCTGCTGGAATCAGGAGATCACAAGCACTCTAAGATGCGCTATGGATGTTCAGAGTGATGCTGACCCATCCCTCTTCCTGTATCAAACCCTAGCACCGCTCGCTGCCATCCTCGTCTACGTGGACGATCTTCTCATCACCTCGCCCGACCTTGGAGCAGTGAACGCTGCTAGGGAGGTTCTCTCCTTGGCCTAAAAGATGAAAGACCTTGGGAAAGCCTGTTTCATTCTTGGAATGGAGATCATGCGCGATCATGTCCGCCGCACACTCCGTGTCCATCAAGCACGCTACGGAGAGGCTATGGGTGAGAGCTTTTCTGACCTCCTTGCTGCTGTCCGCACGGCCTCCACGCCCATGACCCCTGAAGGGACAGCTTCCCTGAAGGTGGATGATCCAGCTGGCCTCAGGGAGCCAGTCGACGTGACCTTGTACCTGCGAGTCATTGGCTTGCTCATGTACTTGGCCACCACAACACGGCCTGACATCGCCTTCACTGTCAACCTGCTTGCCCAATTCTCGTAGGCTCCACGCCAGCGAATGCTGGCGGCAGCATTATAGTGTGTGCACTACATCCTGTCCACCGCACACTTGGACCTGTGCTTTTACGAGCAGGTGTTTGTTGTGCTCGATGGGTACACAGATAGTGCCTTGGTGTGGAGTCTAGATTACAAGGGTTGCACCAGTTATGTCTTTCTCATTGGAGGCACCGTGGTGTCTAAGAGCAGAGGGAAGTAGGGCTGCATTGCACGCAACACTACGAAGGTAGAGTATGTTGCAGTATACGCCTGTGCAGCTGAGTGTGTCTGACTTGTCCGTATCCTGCGTGAACTACATTACTCCATTTACCCCCGTGGTCCTTGAATGTGAGAACATGAGCACGGAGGTCGTCGCCAAGAACTCATGTGTGTTCCATGCATGCACAAAGCACATCAATGTCGGGCACCACTTTGTGCGTGATCTTGTTGACCGTGGTGAGATCCGAGTCATCCACGTGGGCTCTGACAGGCAGCACGCGGGTTTTCTTAACAAGGTTCTGAATTGTTTGGAGTGTAATGCAGCCACTCGCTATGAGGGACTATGCCCCATTCCTCTTGCAAGTTGACTCCTCATGTGCCACGTTGCATGTACTATGCTTGTTGCCTGTATTGTCTGTGTGCTTCCTGCTTTGTACAGCGTTAGTGTCTGCATGTGCATGGACGTGTATTTCTCTCCGGTCATGGGAGAGTGTTTTTGTGTGTTTAATACACGACTTACAATGACCCATCCGCTTATGTCCATTCACTTGAAGATCCATGACATGGCTACGATGGCAGAAGACCGGCAATCGGACGGGCGCCCAGAAGACTTTCTTCTTATTCAGATTGGTGCTATGGGATAGCACATAGGCTTGTAGCCTATGAAGACGTAGCTCTTGTGGATGCGGTTGTTCCGATTCAGACAGCTTGTCTTTTTGACGTATCTATAGGGAGTTCTGCTCAAAACTGTGGTTTTTGCCACTGTTTTGTCCTGCTAGAAAATGCTCGCCTTTGTGCGCCGCGTGTGTGTGCACCCACTAGGTCAAAGACACTCTTTAGGTGGTCTAGGCATCCCTTATTGACTCTCTTTGCACAATTCAGTATCTGTGTCTTACGACACTTTGTCTATGTCCCTAACCAACCCCTTGTTGTTCTCACCTCCAGTAATAGACAAACTCGCAAGGCGCCTGCTCAGATGTCTCCGCACTCATGTCATGCGCTAGACGATGGATAGGTACCGAGGGAACCTACTCCCACTGGTAAACACCAAGCCACGAGAGAGAATGAGTCCAGTAGGTACTGTCACTCTTGGAGGTCACGGCAGTCGGGTCAGCAAACGTGACCAGAAGGGACAAGCTACACTACCACAGCATGCCCTTAAACTAGAGTCTGACTAACCGCAGCAACTAATGCTGCTGCCAGTAATAGAGCAAAGAATGCTCCAAGACGAGAAGGGGTGGCAGCTACAGGTATGTTTGCTGCTTCAAGTGGTAGAAACCCAAGCCCTCGGACATGAAAAGAAACAAATTTACCGTCAAACCTACGAAGTGAAGTGCTTGCACCAATCCACGGGCCCCAAGAAGATGCCGGTCTAGGACGTGTCTCGAGAAAGAAGTCACCACCGTCAAAAGTCTCTTGTCGGCTGAGAAGGCAAGACTGCAAGCTCTGGCATAGCTGCTGCACTAGAAAGTTGTCGACACTCCATCGCCTGATGGTGCTACTACTATGAAAGTTGCTCTTGCTATGGCGATAGAAGTTGGATGATTCCCCTTTTTTTTGCTTTTCTTTTTCCTTGCCCTTAGCCACCCCTTTGTTTAATGTTGCCCTCACCCACCACCTTTTTGTTCTCTGTCTTGCTCTCCCCTCTTCTCGCCCCCACCCCCATCCCTCCCTTTCTTTCTCTCTTTCTGCTCACCCCGGGTTTGACTGTCGCCCAGTTCTAGATTTTCCCCTAGAAAGGGAGCAGGTCAGGATTGGGCGGGAATGAAAACAACCAGGGGACGATGTCAGGTCACCCCCCCTCCCTTGCTCCTTGTTCGCTCGCAAAACAGAAAGCGAGCAAGCAAGTGAGTGAGCAAGCGAGTGAGTGAGGAGGCGAGGGACGAGTGCGGGGGTGGGTCCGCCCCTCCCTCCGTCCGTCGGCCGACGGAGCCGACAGGCCCCTCCAAGGAGGCCCTCGAAGGGGCTCAATGGGGCCCTCTGAGGGCCCCCTCGAAAGGAGTGGAGGGGGCAAAAGGGGCCAATGTGTCCCCCCTCGGAGAGGCCCCCTGATGGGGGCCCCTCCAAGGGGGTGGGGGCCCTCAAAGGAGGGCTGCAAGGCCCTCCTACAACAACAGCCGTAGCGGCGGGTGCAACTGTTGCGGTTGCTACTACTGGTGCTGCTTTTGCCGCTACTGCTGCTACTACTCTGCTCAGCAGCTGCTGCTGGTGCTACTTGATGCTGCCGCCGGTGCTACTACTGCTCTTGCTAAACTGTGTAGCAGTAGCTGCTTTTGCTTGCCGCTGTTGTAACTGCCGGTACTGTAACTGTCGCTTGCTAATGCCACTGTTGCTGATTGCTGCTACACATTGCTGCTCATGCAGGCACGGTTTTAGTGGCTGCTATTGCTACTGTTATGTGCTGTTTCTAGTTACGCCGCTTTTGCACTGGCTGATGCGCTGCTACAACTGCTATTACTGCTGCTGCTGTGCCGCAAAGCGGTTACTGCTATTGCTGCTACTGTGGCCAGTGCAGGTGTTGCGAATGCTAGTGCTGGTCGTAATTGCTAATGCTGCTATGCGCGGCTCACTGCCCCTCTTGCATTCACGTGCAGTTGTTTTGCTCTCCCTCACACTGCTGCCGGCGTGGCGTCATGGGCACGTTATCTGCGCGTTCCGCCCGCTGCTGTTGCTTTTGCTGCTCACACAGCCTTGTACGCTTTGATACCAAATTGGAGGTATTTTATGGCATGCAGGCCCATGCAAAAGGAACATGAGCTCGGTGTGTGAGTGCGATGCAAGACTACAAGAATTTGGCTATGTCTGGAACGCTGAATACAAAAGAACAAGGAGAGTTTACACATGAGCCCCTAGCGGGCTTGTATAGTTGCGCCGGCAGCTAGCAGCACCGGGCCCCGTCACCCTTGTTGAATCCAAATGAGTCAACAGTGAGAATACACTGCATACACCATGAGAGCAATAAAGGTGTTTTCCTCAAGGAACCGGAATAGCTCACCAAGTTCCCGAGTCTCGACCACCGAGAAAACATGAGCAGTGCCAAAAAATCTCGAAATCAACGTCCAGATATCACAGACAGCTTTCCGAACATTGGAAGCCCCACAACAGCGATCGGGTCTCCTTGTCGCACCGGTGCAGTCCACTGGGTACGCGGATCTCAATCCACTAAGAAAACTCTCCTGCCTTTTGACAAGCCCACATGGCTGCCGAACGCATTGACCGCATCTTGCCGGTGTTGTCGTAGGTGCTGGAGAGGTCTCGGTACAGTCCGGAAGCCCGTTGTGTCGTCACGCCCTCCTCTATTTCATACACAGAATGCGGGTACATTGGTAAACCAGCGGTGTTGGTCATGACGGGTGAAAGCCACACAAACCAACACACTGCAAGTCAATGAACTCACATGAAGCTCAAGGCACACACGTGGTGGACCAAGTATTGCTGGCGTCTAAGCGAGGTGCAAGATTGGTGCCAGCTGCATCATGTCCATTCGTGCTTGAGAGCACAAATGTTGGTTGCAGCTTTGGGTGTTGAGCATTTTCTGACCTGAAGTTGGAGAGTCATGTAGAGGGAGACATGCATCCATGTATGCTCGTGGTCGATGTGGCTTTCTTTACATTGATACGCATGCCTAGATTGGTGTGTGTGTGTGTGTGTGTGTGTGTGTGTGTGTGTGTGTTAAGCACTGGGTTGCTGATCCTACGGGGCCACTCTCTTGGCTATATCGGAGTTTGAGAAAACGACAATGGCATTTTGCCCACCAGTGTGGTTCGACCGCAGGTGGCTGCCGGGCCCCACATCAAGCCATTTGCATGGGTGGACTTGTCTAACAGATGCTTTCTCCTAGCTTGCTTGTGACTCCCGTTTCTGTTGTTGACTCTTGCCACTTTGCATGGACAATGGTTCTTGTTGGTGTGTGGGCTTTGGCTTGACACCCTTGTGAGGACAGCGTGGTCTGTTTGTGTCTGGCACATTGCTCCGGTTGAGGTTATGCTTGTCGAGACCCGTGCACTTGGTGACTTGTACCACTGTGACATGGAGACCCATTACATCCAGGAGGTATGTATGTTCCATGCATGCGAGCAGGTGTAGTCGAGACCCGGACCCCGGAGACATGTTCCGAGGGTCATGAGGAGACCTTGTTTCTTTGTACCTTTTGTGTGATGTTTGGCACATGCGTGTGTGGATTATGTGTTGCACGGTCGAGACCCGGGCACTTGGTGAGTTACACCACTGTCTCCAGGAGATCTTGTTTTATGGTTGGTGTTTAGAATGGACACTGAGTGTAGCCCCTCACTTGTCATTGCAATGACAGCTTTTTCAGCCAGGAGGAGTGTTGGTTTGTGTGGCTTCCATCCGTCACTGGCGATGACACGGTGATTATTTGTATACCAAGTATTGGTGATATGGAACGGCGTTACCGGAGATCATGACGACATGATCCATGGTGCGAACGCAGCTGGCACCAGGGCACCGACGAGTGGTGGCTCCGTGCACTACCAGTTGCCAGACAGCTGCCACGACATTTTGGGTGCTTGCTGGGGTCCTCTCAGGATTCTTTGCAGATGCTAGAGTTTTCTCGGTGGACTGACTCTCAAGCCTGATTTGCATGTTTTGCATTGTCTGTTCACCGATTGATGCCAGACTTGTGTGTGTGACTAGTTGTAGCGTCCGGCTTGAGATTCTGTATTTCTAGGCTCAGATGATGGTGCATTCGGATACCTGTCCGTTGGTTTAGGTCAAAACAGTGATTTTATGCCAGTTTTAGGACAAACTGACACTACGCGTGCGTCACTTGCCGTGAGCCGCAACAGGTATTCATGTTGTGTTGTTGTCAGTTGTCATCTCTCCTTGCGATTGTATTCAGATTTGAGCTTCTTGACACTCTGTGCGTGTTCCTACCCAGACCCTTGCAGTTTTTGTCTCTGACTTGTGACCGTTGTCACACGCTGACCTAGCGCTGACGCCTAGTGTCGCAGCAAGTGGTTCGGAAGGTTCCTAGAAGCTTGTCTATTCAAACTCCTTAAGGTCGACACCGCCATGGCTCTGGCGTGTTCTCTAGCATGCTAGGTTGCTTAAGCGGCAATCGCCACCACCTATACAGATTCAATTGCTGCGTCAGTTGCATCACTTGTTCATATAAGTTCTACAGATCCTGTCAAAGCTCCCGGCTCTTAGCTGTGGTTGCTGCCTATGAGACAGCTTTTTGGTGTGATGGAGGACAGTGAAACCATCGTTCCCTTGTTCTTGTCCCTGGGCAAGATTCTGACCTGTGTTCCCTCAATCTTGTTGCATGTGGATTGACACAATGCACTAAACAAAATAAAAGGCATGGATGCTCTCCAGCAGTGATGTAGTCTGCAGTTGTCACAGCACCAGCTGGTGCCCTCTTTCTGGGTTTCTACTTCCCTCCTGGACTCATGGGCAAGACATTGATCCAGTGTGCACTAGTGCTAGTAAGGCTAGGATATCATCAAATGTGACTTCAATGCACAAATTACTTTAGGAATGGCCATTTGGCAACAACCAACTAAACCAATACTCTGTGAGCCTTTGTCTAGGGTACCACTTGCATCATCATGGGACCTTCACTTTTATGACTCATGGTTCTTGGCAAATTGAAAGCAGCAAATGCTATCTTGCAACCAATCTAGAGTGTTCGTGATGACGTGCTTTCCTTCTTCCCACAGATGCATCTTTGCCTGTGAGAAACTCACAGTGTATTGTTTGATACTACTTAAAACTCACCTACACATCTAACGTCTTGCATTAAGGGCAGAATGGTCATACTGAACTCAAAAGTCAGAGTTAAACAGCTGAAATCTATGGTGTCAAGCTTTTCAAGAACAGTGTGCACCTTAGATGTATCCATCCTCGCCGCACCCCCCCCGCTTCCCCCCCTTCCTGCCCGCTCCTTGCTTAACCTCCTTTCTTCTCCCTCACGTCAGCTAGCATCCTTCTTAATGTCCGAGATAGCATGATCACTAGCTCTTGCTACTGGTATGACTCGTCTCTCAACCAGCCGTTCAATTCCGATTTGCCTCTCCCTCTGCAGCATGCGTAGCCTATCTCAGGCAAGTGTGGGTTTACTGCACTTGGGCCTCAGAAGGGCGCGTTGCCACGACGGTTGCTGCAGTGCAAGAGCTTCCCCGTGCCTGACCGCACGGCCTTGCCAAACTGATGCAACTTGCAGATGCATAGGTAGCGCCCATTGCAAGCCACGACTCGCCCCCACTTGCTCCATGGGATAGGGCAACGTGTTGTGGGGAGCTTCAGCACCAAATTACTGCACACGACAGCAGCTCCAGGTGGGCTGGATGTAGGCCTTGGTGGGGGTAGTGATCTTGGAGGAGGGTTGGAAGAAGGGCTGGATGGCAGAGGGCTGGACGGAGGAGAGCTAGATGGAGTAGGGCTGGATGGAGGAGGGCTGGATGGAGGGCTGGATGGAGGAGCGCTTGGCGGAGGAGGGCTGATCGCAGAGGTTCTCCCACTAAGATAGCCGCCCACAGGAGCAATCACACAAGAAACAAGATTTTCTAAACCACGGAAGCATTGGCAGTACTTCCACGCTTGGGCGAAGGAAAGATATGTGCCTTGCTCACTTGCACATGCGGAACGGCACGCCTCGAGTTCACTGACGGTGTAAGTGTTGTAATTACTATAATCTATCGCAACACCGATTTCATCACAGATGGGGCAGCCATTCTCTCCAATGCAGCCATCGGCAAGGGCCCCACGGCTTGAGAAGAGAAGCCAGAGGACCAGCAGAGAAGGCGTCAAGAGCTTACGGCGGCGGTTGCCCTCCACTGCCAGGCTCGGTCCTGGGCGCGTGGTGCTCTTTCAAGTTGGTAGGAGAACGTGGTCATGGGTCCTCCGAATGGTCGGAGTAGCTGTGATCACGTTCTCCAATTCCTCCATAACAAGTGAAGCAGCGGTCGCAAACAATCCGCAAACAGAGGAACAGTGGAGGAGCATTTGGGAAGTCGAGACGAAGAAGGGAGAGCGCCACTGTAGAGGAGAACACAAGGAGAGAACCTTGCAGGAGAAGAGAAGGAAGTGCACGACGGTTTCCCCCAAAACTTTGAGGCGGTGTAGCATCAACATCTAGTGACTTCACCGTCTGGCGGCAAATTACCTTCTGGTGGGTGTTCGCAGACGGCCTTGCCATCGCCCACGGAGGGGAGAAGACAACCAACACTCCAAGGACCCGTGAGGATCTTGATGCATAACGATGGGGGGACATCTGCTAAGTGACCAGATGAGAAGCCGAGCCCATTGTTATGTGAGGGACAGACGGTCTGTTGGCAAGGGGTCCGGAGCTGTAATTACTCAAGCCGCTAAGGAAAAGCGGCGCGCAGGCTCCGCACAAGCACAACAACTTTGAAAGAAGAGCCCCAGATGAAAAAGACCGTAAAAAAAACAGCGAAGTTCTCTATGGGGGTGCTAATGTTTGCAAAATCGATGGGGATAGGTAGAACAGGCTTTGAGGATGCAAAGTTTATCTCCAAGAACAGCGAGTAACTCCCCCTATTCAAGTTTTTGTGAGAGAAACTATACACAACGAAAAGACAGACCAGTGACAGCCGCAACATGCTGATCGCTGAGAAAAACACAAAAGCAGTTGGGGGCGATCCTTACGAGCGATTTGACTCGCAACTTCTTTTTCCTAGTTGTTCGGTCACAAAACGTATATACAATTGGTAGCTTCGATTTCCAAGCATCAGTTCATCCTTTTGTAAGCAACGATGTACATATCTCTAATTCATCATCAAAGCATGACAATAGGATAATGTTTTGAGGAGAATCTTGTGTCTTTAGTGTACCACAAAAACATGTCATAGGAAAAGTTAAGCCCAATCTAGGTCGAGTAAAAAAAACATTTGCATCATAAAAATGAAAACTTTGGGGTATTTCATTGACTATTTCTAAAGATTCAAATCTAATCAAAACAAGAAATGAATTATCTCTATTTCATTCCATGAACCAATTCCTCTTCTGAGTTATTTTAAAACTCAAGGAGCTTTTTAATAAATATGCACTTTTGATGAAAAACATTAAGAAAACAAAATCTAAATTCACAATAGAAATTGATTTCGTAATAAAAATGTAAAATAAAAAAACAACTTAATTAAGAGGGATAAACTAATCAATAAAAGTTGCATCCTATAGGAAACAAATTTTATATGCTAGGAAGTACATCTAAATTCTTTATAAGACAAACTATTATTATTAAGAAACGAATTCAATTTAAATTATCTTCCATATTTTTCAAGGATGAGAATTTTGTGAGAATTGATAGAAAAATCAAGGGTGTAAGCCTAGATTTAGCACAAAGTTTAAATAATGAAATCAAGCAATAGTTAAATCCTTAAAGAAAGTTTTTGGTATTCAAAATGTATTTTTTTCTAGATAGTTAAGTCATTTCAGTTTTTAAATTACTTTTAATTAATGGTAGAATAACATGCATGCATCATTTTCTTATTTATTATGAATAATTCATAAGACTATATGATGTTTGATGATAAATTCTTTTTGATAAATGTCATGGGATTATTTTTCCGGTAACAAATTCCGTCAAAGAAAAGTTTCAAAAAATGAAAGCCTTTCAATCCAATACATTTTCGAAAACTTAATTTCAATACTATGTGAAAAAACCTACCTTCATGACATGGAAATGAGATTCATTTTCAACTTTTAGAAATAACAAAATTTACAATTTTCCATGAAAAACACTATTAATGTGAAATCCTTCATTGGGTAAAAATCAAATTAGTTAGCCCAAAAAAAAACTTAATTCCTTGATTAATGAAACTTCTGTAACATAAAGAATTATCTTGGGAATTAAAACTGTAACTTTTTCAACTTGACTCATTTTAAGGAAACCCTTTTTCCCTTTTTCATAAAGCAGCGGGTTAATGTTTTCAAACTTTTATTGGAAATACAAATTAAAACTTTTGAAATACTTATCCCTTTGCATCATGTTTAAGTTTTAAATGAATTGAAGAAGTTTTTTTTGGCTATATTCTTTCACGTGGAATTCACGGTATGTGTTGTTCAATCCCAAGAATTCATTATGCTTTTTTTTTTAATTCCTAAAGGTAAAGTACACCTGTTTGAGTGAATTCTGGAACGTTACATTTGATTCCCACTGACATAATTTTGATTCAAAAGCTTGATTCATGTGCCCTGTACGGAGTCCATGTTGTGACTATAGGCACACACAAGCGGCAAGAAGAAGAAAAAGAGGAGGGTACCAATCTCCGACTATCCACTATTGAGGATTATGTGCTATGTTTTTTCTCGCTGTATCTCCAGATGTTTGTTTCCTACTGGACTCCACGTGCTTAACCTGCATACATACATGGGGTTACCTTACAGCAACAAAAAGGGAATAGGTTCCTTAAATGATAGCAACATGGATGGAGTCACTTACGTTCCGGCTGGTGACGTCACACACGAGGGTTTCGTCAAGGACGCGTACCTTATCCTCTTGTTACTGGATCTAACGTTTTAAATGAGCAGTTGTTTGGGAATAGTTTTCACCAGAAGTGTCCAAAGACGTTGTAAAAAATGAAGACCTCTTATTGGTGGAAGGATATCAACATTTGACAATTATGATTTCTCATTTGCGCATCACAAAAGCCTCGCTTTTTTATTCCATTTTGGAACATCCGTCGCGAGTTTTCTTGCCTTCAACCATCTGGACTGGGCCACCACTACGGGAAACGGTAGTACTCTGAAACAAAGGCGTCATGAACCGTCTTGAATAAGGGTCAAACTTGATCATAGTATACATTAATGTATACGTACAGAAAAATATACATATATGGACGAGGGGTGAAAGCAACAAACTGGACATCCTGGAAGACGGGTGCCAAGTTCGAATTCAGAGGAAAATCCTAAACTAAGGTCTGCTGCTCACAATGTCCAACCATGAGTAGATCTATGGACGAGGCCAAAGACATAAACATGTGATGATCTACAAAAGAGCAGGGGGGGGGGGTGGCGAACAAGAAACGAGTGGTACATTACAGGTTCCAGGAACAGACCATTTGTAGCGAGCACACTTAGGAAATCTTCCACAGGGCATGCGCGTATGCGTAGTCAAACTGTGATACGCGGAAGGGCCCCAACTTAAGTACAGAAGTCAATGTGTATGGATAATATCATTCTACATCAACTCTGTTTAACTGTGCATGTCTTCGAATGAGGGAGTTAGAGCCCCATTCGTGAGTTACTGAGTGTAAAGGATTCATCGCATGTCAAAAGGCTCTGTTGTTGTAGTCACCTGTGTTGGGCAATCGGTTGTAAATGCCATTGGCTGCGTTGTTTCACAATTCAGGTGACATTGTCAAAAAGATCACACATTTCTACACCTTTGTGAACCACAATCATGGCAATCAACATTCACTCATACAGTTTCCAACCCCTAGTGGATCTCTTAAACAACCTAGAAGCTACTTTACTACAATTTATCACCTCTTGCTAATTTTTTGCAGACGCAAAAGGAACTATTGACCTATAATCTACAGGCATTTCTAATGCCTGCCAACAAGGTTTTTGGCTTAACTGGCCGGCCAAATATATGGCCATGGTAACTATGCAATGGGTGTAGAAAATCTATGATTCATGCATAAAAAAATCAAAAAAACGCTCCTCTAGACCCTAGAGCTCCGTAAAACGACTCTCTTCTTCCTCACCCAAACAAACATCCTCCGCATCCGCTTTCTTTAGTGTAGAAAAAAGTGGCTCCCCACCATTAACCCTGTTCTCAGCATGCAACCCGACATAAAGATCCCAAAATGATACAAGATGCAATTGTTGAGGAGGTTTTTTAAATGACTCAATTTCGTCTCTAAACAAGCGGTGGCCCATTTCCCCACCCAACAAACAAGCATTTCCTCCTTAAGATGTGGCTACAGGTTATAGAGATCAGGTTAACCCACCTTCTTTCATGGACATTCTACAGTGTACCAAATACGTGACTCACTTTTCCTTATGCAACCTCCTGGTCACCATTGGGTATAAGCTAGATGCATCCCCAGACCCTTGTGTAGGCATTCCCATAAAAATTGACCTAGTCACATGTATTTGACCAAATCCATGGCTAAGAATGTCGTCCCTCAACCCAGGCCTACTCACCCTACTCCATCGCAAAACTGGCCACTCAATCTCTATCCCCACCAATCCCAACATCCCATGTCACCAATGGAACACAGTCAAGTCTTCCTTGTATGAAATCTTTAGAAAGCTCCTTCTTCGCACAAAACCCATCCCAACATAGACTCTCTCTTAGCTAAAACAATACCCCTTCATGCAACCATGCTGGGAAACTAACCACAAACAACTCCTCTCCCTCATGATAAACTGCCACACACAAGATATTGCATTTTTCATTTTTTTTCAAAGCATGGAAATGAACACCTGATAGAGACTTCTTCCCCCACCATCATTTTGCTTATGCCCTCGGTGCCCAGAAGTTGAAACCACCGACCATTGCTTTCTCACATGTTGCCATCTAAACCCTCTTGTTAAAAACACTTCACACCTTATACCACACATTTTTTCGCTAGTACAATCCTCACACCACTGACCCCCTCATCGATCCCCTGGAAAAAGGAATACACCCGTTATGGGAGATCATTTGTGCATACCTCTTCCATGAAGTACGGAAGGAGCGTTGGGCCTCCCCAAACACCAACCCCATGAGCAAACTCATCCGCACTATCCTTGTCTCACTCCAAAAAAGCCTAAGGTTTACTTCATAGATGATCCTTGCCAGGAACAAAACATGTAAAAACAAAAATCATTATGAGTTCGTACCTTTCATTTATGTAATGAAGAACCAAGGCAAGGTGTACCTAATCTACACCTCACTACCAAATTGTGCCTTTGGTGGAGACACCTTAGCTTACATGGGCTGTAGTTTGGGGGGCTGGGTTCAATCCTCGGGCTCGTTTTGGTATCTAGGTGACACCCTTCTCCGTATGTGGTCATAACCAAGGGCAAAAAATAGTTTTCAATGTTGCACTAAGGTGCATATGGTTATGTAGTATCCTTCTGAAATGTTGGAAGCAAAACAATCATGTCGAAAAACTTGCATTCAATTTTTAGCTCAATTTTCAACGCCTTGAGTTAGGAGTCTATTGAAAAAAAATGCTTGTTTTGAAAGTGCTTCCAAACATGAATTTTTGTATGACCACCAGTTGTAGTTTCAATACAGGTAATAGCTGTTGTTACATCATTATTGGTACTATTCATGTTTTTGTAAGATTAAATCCTTCTTTAGCACATTGATCCAAAATTTTCAGAATTGATTTTTTCTAAGGTGAATCCAAGTATGTAGTTTCAGCTACCTTGGAGTGTGTACAGGTTGGTTCCTCGCTAGTACATCTTGCGTCCAGGGAATGATGCGGTCCAATGAGCTCGTCTCGTTAACGAGTCCACATCGGGTGAGAGAATCAAAGTTAGTGGGTGAAATGTTTTTCAATGTGTGGGATATTCTTGGTTTGTTTAGTGTTTCCTTTATAGACACAATGTAACAATCAGATTGCAGGTTGGCGGACAAGAAAAAAGAAATTTGTACGGACCGATAACAATAGGTTTCTTCTTAACTTAAAAGGCAATACTTAACGAAGTTTCAATCCTTTTGGGCATGGACATTTGCATGGAACATCGTTCTCCTCGTCGTGATTGACGTTGATGAGTCGCAGCTACCCTTGTGCGATGGTGTTTGCACCTCGTAGCTTGGTACTTTGCAACATCGGATCTTGGAATTGACCTCCCCCGGCATATGATCCTCTTCTCTGAGACCAGGAATTGGCTCAGCGCGCAGAGGAGGAGGAGCAAATGAGTTGGTCCATTGAAAAATCCAATCTTTTGATAGATTCCCTCATGAATTTTTCATTATTGATGAGCCAAAGAATTGGCTCCGCGCGCGTGGCATGAGTAGCTTTACGGAGAGGGCGGGCAGTAGAAATCTTCGGGGTAGTCTGGATTCCAGCATACAGCCGGGACCACACAGCTGTGTGGTCCACCCTGCTGGAATTGACGGCCTGTGGTACTTGGCGTCAAGAATCATGGTTCGACTGGTCTAGCCCTCCCGTCGATCCCTGCATTTTCCATACAGTTTGTGTGGTCAGAGGCCAATGCGGTGAAATCCAAACTATCCCATCAAGTTGAATCATTGCTTTTCTTGAAAGTTTGACACCAAAAAGAGAGAAGAGAGAGGTCGTGCAAGAAGACCTACGGGTTTGTAGTGGCAGTCTCTGATTGTCGACACTTGTCACGTCCTAGAGCTCCTAAAATTGACCTCCCCCAGCATATGATCCTCTTCTCTGAGACCAGGAATTGGCTCCGCGCGCAGAGGAGGAGCAAACAAATTGGTCCTTTGAAAAATCCAATCTTTCGATTGATTCCTTCATAAATTGGTCATTATTGATGAGCCAAAGCATTGGCTCCGTGTGCGTGGCATGAGTAGCTTTACGGAGAGGGCGGGCAGCAGAAATCTTCGGGATAGCCTGGATTTCACCATACATCCGGGACCACACGGCTGTGTGGTCCACACTGCTGGAATCGACGGCCTCTGGTACTTGGCGTCAAGAATCACGGTTTGACTGGTCTAGCCCTCCCGTCAATCCCTGCGTTGTCCATACAGTTTGTGTGGTCAGAGGCCAATGCGGTGAAATCCAAACCACCCCTTCAAGTTGAATCATTGCTTTTCTTGAAAGTTTGACACCAAAAAGAGAGAAGCTAGAGGTCGTGCGAGAAGACCTACGGGTTTTTCGTGGAAGTCTCCAAAAATCGACACAACTTGTCACGTCCTACAGCTTCTAAAATGCAGAAAGCAAAATGCAATGTCTTGGACGAACAGAGAATGAGGGGGTGTTTGAGAGAAACGCAAAAAACAGCATTTTTCTGGAAGTACCACGCAGATATGTTGCCTCCTAAAGCAAGAAGGCAAAGATGGCAACCTCCAAAGTGAGAACACAAACATGGCTCCCCCTTGAAGCAAGCACTCATAAATGAACCTCGTCTAGGATAGCATGCAAAAATGGCGCCCTGCAGAGGTGGCATCACGTTGAATAGCACGCAAAATTAGAGCTCCCCGTTGGCAATGCCACGTCATCCACCTCAGTTTGCAATCAATTGCGGATTCGTCTACTTTCGATTTGAAGTTCATTTTCGGGAAAAAGTGGCATGTTTTGGACACAATGCTATTGACGCCAGAAACATAGTCATCTCAGTCGTCGGAAGAACAGGAGCCTCAGATATCCATTTGCATCTTTACTTTAACCTTTCCCTCCTCCGTAGCCGTTTGGCTTCTCTTTTTCTAGTTCTGTTTTTAGTCATCACGTCGACAGCAATCTGCCCTGCTTTTTAGTCATCACCCCTAATCGCATTTTTGGGTCACATTGGTCAACCAGCTAGTGGTTATGCCCACACGCATGCTAATTGCATAGGTCAATTCTATGGCATGTTCAGCCTAACAATTTCACCATAGTAATCTTAACCATGATTGCAATTACCTTTGCTCCATGAGTCGTAAACGCATGATAGCTATGCGTCTCTGTCGTGCCTCTTGCTGTTGCGCACGAAGTGCGCCATCCTCAAAACTACTTCTGCTCCCACTCTCTCCAACTCCTCCCCTCAATCCCACACTTGAATTGCTCTGTCTTTGCCCACGTCGTCGCTGTTGCGCCATCACCCTCACGACCCTTCGAAAGTGGACCTCAGCATGCAACGGCTGCGCCCGTCGTCCATTGCCACGAGTGAGTCCTCCATCATCGTTCGCCGGTTGTGACTGAACTGGTGTTGGCGGTACACCTACCGGAGCACCATCCGACGCTTGCTGCACATTTGCCGCATCGCGTTTGCTGGTTGGCTCCTCGGCAGCACGCTGCACCTCCACATCATCTTCATTCTCTCCACCTCCTTGTCCGTCCGTTGTTTCTTGCTCTGGGCGGACTTGTTCGCTCCCCGTCTGCCTCTCTTGGGCTTTCCGTATAGTTTCCTGGACCCACAAAGCACATATCTTCACAAGCAAAGCATCGACGTGGGAGGGGGGAGGGATAAAGTGAACGGCTACTCAACATGGTTACATTCATNTGGTCTTAAAGCATGGTCTCGAGGCGCTTGCGCTCTGCAAGACGTGCTTCATTTGTCGTAGACGTCCCGGTCGCTGATGTGGGGGTTTCTGTAGCTGACGTGGGCGTTGCTCTTGTTGTGCGGGCTGCTCTGTGGCGTTGATCTCGGTGTTGTGTCTGTTCCTCTACCACTGTGGCTCTCCCTGCTGGATGACTCCCATGTGGTAGACGCGAGGGACAGTTGCGCTCCACATGTCCTTGTTTGTTGCACGTCAAGCACCTTCTCTTCCGGCTGTATCTTGCCTTGTTTGCTTCCTTGCGTGCTGAGGCTGGTCTCCCAGGCTCCTTCTCCTTCCGTAACGGTGCAGCAAAACCGTCTTGGGGCTTGAGAAATTCGTACAGTACTGGTGGGAGTTCACCAGAGTACATCTGCTTCCATGACGATGCAAGATATGCTGGATGGCATACATCCGTCACTTTCTTCCCGTTCACGTGCAACAGGAACGCCACCACATGAACACAAGGAAAGAGGTTCTCCTGATATATGCCACATGTGCATGTCATGTCCTCAAGGTCCACAATACACGGTTTTGAACCATGCTTCTTCCCAGTGACCACAGCTCAACATCCTGGTGCCACCTCATTCGTCAATAGATAGCCAGACACCAACTCCAGGCGCTTGTTGCTTGTTTCTTGCGCTTTTGGTGCAGGCTCCCCAGTGTATGCCTCAGCCTCCCGACAACGATCACACACCAGCTCTTGCCAGTATACCACACCCCTACAAAACAATGGAAGGGAGGTAGGCTGCAAGCCCCCCTCAATGCAGAGTTTAGACTCTCCACAATGTTAGACGTCACATGACCATATCAAGGGAGTGGAAAGTGTAAAATGCTCCAATTCTCTGGTGCCAATCCCTCATGTTCTCTTTGGCCACGTCCATGGACATACTCAAGTGCTTCTGGACTCACTGCCTCCATATCCTTCACTACTGTCTCCCACTCATCAATAGTCTGTGCATACACAAGTTTCCAGAAGACTCTTTGTGCAGCTACCCCAAAATGCTCCTTCACGTTCTTCCCAATATGTCACACACAGTGGGCATGTATCACTTTTGGCAGCTCATCCCGCACAGCATGAATGTTGCCAGCATGTCTGTCTGACACAATCACTGTAGTCTGGTCATGCAGAAGCGCAAATGCTTCCCCGAGCTTCTTTGCAAACCATTTCCAGTTTTCCCGGTCCTCACTGAGAACGAATGCCATCATTAATGGCACTATGTGATTGTTCGCATCCAAGGTGGTTGCAAGAAACACCACTCCACTGTCACTTCCTTTCAAGAAAGTCCCATCCACGGCGACAAACAACCTCCCACATTCCAACACCTTCTTTGCCACACCAGGAATAATGAAGGCACGATGAAAATGCCCTTGCACACTTTCCGCCTCCCCCACAGCATTTTTGTCTCGACGACGAATATGCATATTGACAGGCATATTCATATGGACAGGAATATGCATGTGGACAGGCATATGCATATGCATAAACACATACGTGTGGAAAGAACTGTTGGAGTGATGCTCCTCACCATGGCAGGAGTGACTCCAAAAAGGAACACCAAAAAGACAAGCCTTAGTGGCTTAGTGGTTAATGGTGTCCACCTCTAGAGGCAGGGGCCCGGGTTCAAGTCCCACAAGATGAAATTCTGCCCTGCCTCAAGGGAGGTGGAAAACAGATGCCAGGAAGCTAGCTCAACCTCTAGAGTTCCACTTTAAGTTTCTAGAGGGCCATGTGAGGGTCCAGGAAGGTGGCACACCTTCTAGAAGGGGTGACTTGTCCTACAAGGCATCTAGAGGTGTCTTGGTCTTCTGGACACCTTCCCTCCTACTAGAAGCAAGCTGAGGAATCTAGGAAGGGGCAGAAGCTTCTAGAGGAGGGAAGGGATGCCTTCCTAGGTGGGAAAAGGACAGCCTACCAAGGAGTACTCTAGAAGCCATAGAATGTGCTAGGAAGCTCCAAATCTGGCATGCTTTGGTGTTCTGGAAAGCTTAGATCAGTGGCCATAACATTCCACTGCTTGTGAGCCTTGATAAAGTGTGCATTCCCAGTAAACTCAGGCCAAAACTGTTGCCACACTCTCTGACCAGATTTTGCCATCCTTGGAACCAGTTGCCTCCACAGTTTCAGTCTCTCCCAACACAGTTGGTGGTGTGAACCAGCCACTGCTAGGGACCCTCCAGGGTGCACACTCACCCTCAGGCCAACAAAGGGTTATGGGCCCACACCTCTAAGGGGTTAAAAGCCAGCTTGATTTCACGCTCCCAACAGCAAGACATGGCAACCATTGAGCAAGAGAGTAGCCGCGCTGTCCTTAAGTTTGATGGGATAGGCTTTGCCTTGTGGAGGTGGCAGTTTGAGGTCTTCCTTGATAACAAGGGACTGCTTGAGCTCGTAAAAGGTGATGAGAGTGCTCCGCCGGAGACTGCAATGGCTGAGGTGAAGGAGGCATACAAGAAGCGCAATAAAAAGGCGTTGGCGCTCCTTGTGTCCACGTTATGCCTACCACAACTTGGGCACATCCAAGGATGCACCCTGGCCGCAGACGCATGGTCAAAACTCTGCTCCATCTACCAGTCAAGCAACCTTGCCAATCAGCTCTTCATCTTCAAACGGCTCGTCACCCTCGAGCAAACGAAGGCGACAACATCATGGAGATCATGCAGCAGATTGAGTCGCTCGCAGCGGAGTGCGTGGCCATTGGTTGGGAGGTCGACTCTCAGTTGCAAGCTATGATCCTCCTTCTGGCCTTGCCAGACAGTTGGATTCCCATGATCACAGTCCTTGGTGGCTGGCCTTCCGACGAGCTGAAGTACCTGAAGGTTGCTGAGTACGTGCGCAATGAGTGGATGCGACGTGGCGGTCGAGAGAGTGCAGCGGCATCAACTTCAGCTTACACAGTTCATCCTCAAAGTGTAGGCCGAGGCAACAAGAGGAAGGGTGCCAAACAGGGCACTAAGAAGGGTGACAAGAAGGGGGAGTGCTTCAACTGCGGCAAGGAGGGCCACTACGTGCGCAACTGTCCCAAGAAGAAAACAGATCGGTTGCAGCGGGGCGGGAAGAAGGATGAGCACGCCCTTATGGCGTACAACTCCACCAACTTGAAGGATCCGGGAGTTGCCGTCATCGACTCTGGATGAGGCCGCCACACGTAATGCAACAGGGTGGCATTTGTCACCTACGGCGCCTTGGAGAGACGCATGACGGTGGCCAATAGAAAAACAGAGGTGGCCGCCGGTGAGGGTAACGTCCGCATTGAGTCAATTGTGGATGGAAAACCTGTCACGAACACAATCTACGATGTGCTGCATATGCCTAACTTTGGGGCAAACCTGCTCTCCATCGGCCGCCTTACCGACAAGGGACTTGAGGTGCTCTTCACAAAGAAGGAGGCCGTCATCCGCAAAGAGGACAAAGGTGAGGTGATTGCGCAAGCCAAGAGGGAGGAGGACTTGTACCTGCTACGCGCGAAGATCCTCAGCAGCCGGGTGGGGTCCAACGCCACCAATCTTGCAATGAAGGACGGAGGAGACCTGGATCTATGGCACCGCCGACTCTGCCACATTTCTCCATCGACAGTGAAGGAGATGGCTAAGAGGGAAGTGGTGCGGGGTCTCCAAATCAGCGGCCTTGATGGAACCAAGGAGACCGTGTGTGAGCCATGCATCATTGGCAAATCAACTCGGCAGCCGTTTGTCGCCAAGGGGACGCGTGCATCAGCAAAACTGGCCGTGGTACACACAGATGTGTGTGGACCGCTTGAGAGCTCCATCGGCGGAGCTCGCTACTTCCTCACCTTCATCGATGACCACAACCGGAAACTCTACATCTACCCAATGAAGCGGAAAGAGTGAGGTCCTTGCGTGCATGCAAGAGTTTGTGGCTGATGTGGAGCGGCAAACAATGTTGAAGGTGAAGGCGTTCCGGAGTGATAACGTCGGTGAATATGCGGGATGCCTTGGGTGGATGAAGAGCAAGGGGATTGAGTGGCAGAAAACATCTCCACACTCCCCACAACAGAATGGCGTCGCAGAGAGAGTGAATCGCAAAATCCTTAACATGGTGCGATCCATGTTGAGCGACGCCGGCCTTACACAACGGTATTGGGCGGAGGCGGCAAGGACAGCAGCGTACATCATGAATCTCATGCCGACCAAGCCGCTGAAGGACAAGGAGAGCAATGCGTGGAAGACGCCACAAGAAGTGTGGAGCGGGAGGAAGCCGGCAGTGGGTCACCTCCGCACGTTTGGTTGTGTTGCACATGCAATGGTGCAGGCACGTGAGGGATGGAGCAAGCTGGACCCACGTACCCGCCGGTGTTTTTTCCTTGGATATGAGAGCGGAAGCAAGGCGTATCGGCTCTTTGACCCAAGGAGGCAGCAGATTGTTCGGAGTCGCAACGTCACGTTCGACGAGAAAAGCCGTTGGACAGACAAGGAGGCAGGTCTCTCCAAGAGGGGGGATTGGATGGCACTCCTTGAGGGGGAGACGCCGGAGGACATGAATGAGGGTAACATCCTCGCATCACCACCAACCGGGGAGCATCGCCTGAGGGATGGGCGAGCGGCAGACTTTATTCCGGCCAGTTCGGATGAAGAATCCGAAGCACTGGAGATGGACGAGGAGGCGGGGAGTCGACCGATGTCTCCAAGGTCTCCAAGAGAGGGGGAGCAGGCGCTTGGAGAGGATGGCGCCAGAAGGGGACATCAACAACAACAACCGCCTCAAGAGCCCCGCACGAGCAACCGTGTGCAAAGAAGGACAAAAGGTATGATGCCGACAAGGGCGTCTGGACAGGGTTCGCACAAGTCTTCTTCGCGCAAGAGGAGCCTCGAGGAGGCACTGCACAAGAAGGATGGGGCTGAGTGGGAGGGAGCAATAAATCATGAGCTTGCCTCCCATGATGAGAAAGGCTCTTCAGTTGCAGGTTGAGCATGGACAACTGCCATGGGTGATGCGCAAGGGGGAGATTGTTGGAGTGATGCTCCTCACCATGGCAGGAGTGACTCCAAAAAGGAACACCAAAAAGACAAGCCTTAGTGGCTTAGTGGTTAATGGTGTCCACCTCTAGAGGCAGGGGCCCGGGTTCAAGTCCCACAAGATGAAATTCTGCCCTGCCTCAAGGGAGGTGGAAAACAGATGCCAGGAAGCTAGCTCAACCTCTAGAGTTCCTCTTTAAGTTTCTAGAGGGCCAGGTGAGGGTCCAGAAAGGTGGCACACCTTCTAGAAGGGGTGACTTGTCCTACAAGGCATCTAGAGGTGTCTTGGTCTTCTGGACACCTTCCCTCCTACTAGAAGCAAGCTGAGGAATCTAGGAAGGGGCAGAAGCTTCTAGAGGAGGGAAGGGATGCCTTCCTAGGTGGGAAAAGGACAGCCTACCAAGGAGCACTCTAGAAGCCATAGAATCTGCTAGGAAGCTCCAAATCTGGCATGCTTTGGTGTTCTGGAAAGCTTAGANAGATGCCAGGAAGCTAGCTCAACCTCTAGAGTTCCTCTTTAAGTTTCTAGAGGGCCAGGTGAGGGTCCAGAAAGGTGGCACACCTTCTAGAAGGGGTGACTTGTCCTACAAGGCATCTAGAGGTGTCTTGGTCTTCTGGACACCTTCCCTCCTACTAGAAGCAAGCTGAGGAATCTAGGAAGGGGCAGAAGCTTCTAGAGGAGGGAAGGGATGCCTTCCTAGGTGGGAAAAGGATAGCCTACCAAGGAGTACTCTAGAAGCCATAGAATGTGCTAGGAAGCTCCAAATCTGGCATGCTTTGGTGTTCTGGAAAGCTTAGATCAGTGGCTCTAAAATGCCACTGCTTGTGAGCCTTGATAAAGTGTACATTCCCAGTCAATTCAGGCCAAAACTGTTGCCACACTCTCTGACCAGATTTCGCCATCCTTGGAACCAGTTGCCTCCACAGTTTCAGTCTCTCCAAGAACAGTTGGTGGTGTGAACCAGCCACTGCTGGGGACCCTCCAGGGTGCACACTCACCCTCAGGCCAACAAGAACATATGCACATGCATATGAATGTGTAGAGAACATAAGCACATGCACATGCATGTGGACAGAACATATGCACATGCATATATGCATGTTCACAGTCCACAACCATATGCATGTGCATATAGATGTTCAATAGCAAATGCATATTGACAGAACAGTCGTATATGCATATGCACATGCACATGCATATGCATTCGCAAATGCAAATGGATGTCCAACGGCATATGCAACAGAAAATGCATATCAACATGACAGTCGCAATTGCCCACGTGCATGCATATGCATATGCGTGTTGACAGTCCACCACTCCCCCTCCTCCCCCTTCTCCCCCTCCTCCCCCCCTTTCTCCTCCTCCTCTTCCTCCTCCTCCTCCTCCTCCCCAAGCATATGCATATACATGTGTATGTGCACATGCATGCATATGCATATGCACACGTGCATGCATATGCATATGCATATGCTTGTGGACTTTGCACATGCATGCATATGCACACGCGTGCATGCATATGAATATGCACATGCATATAAATTTACATATTCATGTGCACATGCGTAAGCATATGCATATGCATATGCATGTGCACAAACATAAATATGCATATGCACACGCGTGCATGCATATGCAAATGCATACCCATATGCTTGTGGACTGTGAACATGCATGCATATGCATATGTATGTGCATGCATGTGCATATGCATATGCATATGCGTGTTGACAGTCCACAAGCATGGACTTCTGGCTGTCCATATGTATTTCCATACGCATATGCAAATGGATGTCCAACGGCATATGCAGTAGCAAATGTATATCGACATGACAGTCGCAATTGCCCACGTGCATGCATATGCATATGCGTGTTGAGAGTCCACCACTCCCCCTCCTCCCCCTCCTCCCCCTCCTCCCCCCCTCCTCCACCTCCTCTTCCTCCTCCTTCTCCCCAAGCATATGCATATGCATATGCATGTGCACACGCATGCATATGCATATGCACACGCGTGCATGCATATGCATATGCATATGCATATGCACACGTGTGCATGCATATGCATATGCATATGCTTGTAGAATATGAACATGCATGCATGTGCATATGCATGTGCATGCATGCGCAAATGCTCCCCCCCCTCCTCCTCTTCCATCTCCTCCTCCACTGCGCACTCCCCCTCCTCCCCCTCCTTCCCTCTCCTCCCCCTCCTCCCCCTCCTCCTCCTCTTCCTCCTCCTCTCTCCCTCCTCCTCCACTGCCCACTCCTCTTTCCCCTCCTCCTCCTGCTCCCTCTCCTCTCTTCCTCCTCCTTCTCCACTGTCCACTCCTCCTCCTCCTCCTCATCCTCCTCCTCCTCGTCCCCCTCCTGCTCCTTCTCCCCCTCCTCCTCCTCCTCTTCCTCCTCCTCTCTCCCTCCTCCTCCACTGCCCACTCCTCTTTCCCCTCCTCCTCCTGCTCCCTCTCCTCTCTTCCTCCTCCTTCTCCACTGTCCACTCCTCCTCCTCCTCCTCATCCTCCTCCTCCTCGTCCCCCTCCTGCTCCTTCTCCCCCTCCTCCTCCTCCTCTTCCTCCTCCTCTCTCCCTCCTCCTCCACTGCCCACTCCTCTTTCCCCTCCTCCTCCTGCTCCCTCTCCTCTCTTCCTCCTCCTTCTCCACTGTCCACTCCTCCTCCTCCTCCTCATCCTCCTCCTCCTCGTCCCCCTCCTGCTCCTTCTCCCCCTCCTCCTCCTCCTCTTCCTCCTCCTCTCTCCCTCCTCCTCCACTGCCCACTCCTCTTTCCCCTCCTCCTCCTGCTCCCTCTCCTCTCTTCCTCCTCCTTCTCCACTGTCCACTCCTCCTCCTCCTCCTCATCCTCCTCCTCCTCGTCCCCCTCCTGCTCCTTCTCCCCCTCCTCCTCCTCCTCTTCCTCCTCCTCTCTCCCTCCTCCTCCACTGCCCACTCCTCTTTCCCCTCCTCCTCCTGCTCCCTCTCCTCTCTTCCTCCTCCTTCTCCACTGTCCACTCCTCCTCCTCCTCCTCATCCTCCTCCTCCTCGTCCCCCTCCTGCTCCTTCTCCCCCTCCTCCTCCTCCTCTTCCTCCTCCTCTCTCCCTCCTCCTCCACTGCCCACTCCTCTTTCCCCTCCTCCTCCTGCTCCCTCTCCTCTCTTCCTCCTCCTTCTCCACTGTCCACTCCTCCTCCTCCTCCTCATCCTCCTCCTCCTCGTCCCCCTCCTGCTCCTTCTCCCCCTCCTCCTCCTCCTCTTCCTCCTCCTCTCTCCCTCCTCCTCCACTGCCCACTCCTCTTTCCCCTCCTCCTCCTGCTCCCTCTCCTCTCTTCCTCCTCCTTCTCCACTGTCCACTCCTCCTCCTCCTCCTCATCCTCCTCCTCCTCGTCCCCCTCCTGCTCCTTCTCCCCCTCCTCCTCCTCCTCTTCCTCCTCCTCTCTCCCTCCTCCTCCACTGCCCACTCCTCTTTCCCCTCCTCCTCCTGCTCCCTCTCCTCTCTTCCTCCTCCTTCTCCACTGTCCACTCCTCCTCCTCCTCCTCATCCTCCTCCTCCTCGTCCCCCTCCTGCTCCTTCTCCCCCTCCTCCTCCTCCTCTTCCTCCTCCTCTCTCCCTCCTCCTCCACTGCCCACTCCTCTTTCCCCTCCTCCTCCTGCTCCCTCTCCTCTCTTCCTCCTCCTTCTCCACTGTCCACTCCTCCTCCTCCTCCTCATCCTCCTCCTCCTCGTCCCCCTCCTGCTCCTTCTCCCCCTCCTCCTCCTCCTCTTCCTCCTCCTCTCTCCCTCCTCCTCCACTGCCCACTCCTCTTTCCCCTCCTCCTCCTGCTCCCTCTCCTCTCTTCCTCCTCCTTCTCCACTGTCCACTCCTCCTCCTCCTCCTCATCCTCCTCCTCCTCGTCCCCCTCCTGCTCCTTCTCCCCCTCCTCCTCCTCCTCTTCCTCCTCCTCTCTCCCTCCTCCTCCACTGCCCACTCCTCTTTCCCCTCCTCCTCCTGCTCCCTCTCCTCTCTTCCTCCTCCTTCTCCACTGTCCACTCCTCCTCCTCCTCCTCATCCTCCTCCTCCTCGTCCCCCTCCTGCTCCTTCTCCCCCTCCTCCTCCTCCTCTTCCTCCTCCTCTCTCCCTCCTCCTCCACTGCCCACTCCTCTTTCCCCTCCTCCTCCTGCTCCCTCTCCTCTCTTCCTCCTCCTTCTCCACTGTCCACTCCTCCTCCTCCTCCTCATCCTCCTCCTCCTCGTCCCCCTCCTGCTCCTTCTCCCCCTCCTCCTCCTCCTCTTCCTCCTCCTCTCTCCCTCCTCCTCCACTGCCCACTCCTCTTTCCCCTCCTCCTCCTGCTCCCTCTCCTCTCTTCCTCCTCCTTCTCCACTGTCCACTCCTCCTCCTCCTCCTCATCCTCCTCCTCCTCGTCCCCCTCCTGCTCCTTCTCCCCCTCCTCCTCCTCCTCTTCCTCCTCCTCTCTCCCTCCTCCTCCACTGCCCACTCCTCTTTCCCCTCCTCCTCCTGCTCCCTCTCCTCTCTTCCTCCTCCTTCTCCACTGTCCACTCCTCCTCCTCCTCCTCATCCTCCTCCTCCTCGTCCCCCTCCTGCTCCTTCTCCCCCTCCTCCTCCTCCTCTTCCTCCTCCTCTCTCCCTCCTCCTCCACTGCCCACTCCTCTTTCCCCTCCTCCTCCTGCTCCCTCTCCTCTCTTCCTCCTCCTTCTCCACTGTCCACTCCTCCTCCTCCTCCTCATCCTCCTCCTCCTCGTCCCCCTCCTGCTCCTTCTCCCCCTCCTCCTCCTCCTCTTCCTCCTCCTCTCTCCCTCCTCCTCCACTGCCCACTCCTCTTTCCCCTCCTCCTCCTGCTCCCTCTCCTCTCTTCCTCCTCCTTCTCCACTGTCCACTCCTCCTCCTCCTCCTCATCCTCCTCCTCCTCGTCCCCCTCCTGCTCCTTCTCCCCCTCCTCCTCCTCCTCTTCCTCCTCCTCTCTCCCTCCTCCTCCACTGCCCACTCCTCTTTCCCCTCCTCCTCCTGCTCCCTCTCCTCTCTTCCTCCTCCTTCTCCACTGTCCACTCCTCCTCCTCCTCCTCATCCTCCTCCTCCTCGTCCCCCTCCTGCTCCTTCTCCCCCTCCTCCTCCTCCTCTTCCTCCTCCTCTCTCCCTCCTCCTCCACTGCCCACTCCTCTTTCCCCTCCTCCTCCTGCTCCCTCTCCTCTCTTCCTCCTCCTTCTCCACTGTCCACTCCTCCTCCTCCTCCTCATCCTCCTCCTCCTCGTCCCCCTCCTGCTCCTTCTCCCCCTCCTCCTCCTCCTCTTCCTCCTCCTCTCTCCCTCCTCCTCCACTGCCCACTCCTCTTTCCCCTCCTCCTCCTGCTCCCTCTCCTCTCTTCCTCCTCCTTCTCCACTGTCCACTCCTCCTCCTCCTCCTCATCCTCCTCCTCCTCGTCCCCCTCCTGCTCCTTCTCCCCCTCCTCCTCCTCCTCTTCCTCCTCCTCTCTCCCTCCTCCTCCACTGCCCACTCCTCTTTCCCCTCCTCCTCCTGCTCCCTCTCCTCTCTTCCTCCTCCTTCTCCACTGTCCACTCCTCCTCCTCCTCCTCATCCTCCTCCTCCTCGTCCCCCTCCTGCTCCTTCTCCCCCTCCTCCTCCTCCTCTTCCTCCTCCTCTCTCCCTCCTCCTCCACTGCCCACTCCTCTTTCCCCTCCTCCTCCTGCTCCCTCTCCTCTCTTCCTCCTCCTTCTCCACTGTCCACTCCTCCTCCTCCTCCTCATCCTCCTCCTCCTCGTCCCCCTCCTGCTCCTTCTCCCCCTCCTCCTCCTCCTCTTCCTCCTCCTCTCTCCCTCCTCCTCCACTGCCCACTCCTCTTTCCCCTCCTCCTCCTGCTCCCTCTCCTCTCTTCCTCCTCCTTCTCCACTGTCCACTCCTCCTCCTCCTCCTCATCCTCCTCCTCCTCGTCCCCCTCCTGCTCCTTCTCCCCCTCCTCCTCCTCCTCTTCCTCCTCCTCTCTCCCTCCTCCTCCACTGCCCACTCCTCTTTCCCCTCCTCCTCCTGCTCCCTCTCCTCTCTTCCTCCTCCTTCTCCACTGTCCACTCCTCCTCCTCCTCCTCATCCTCCTCCTCCTCGTCCCCCTCCTGCTCCTTCTCCCCCTCCTCCTCCTCCTCTTCCTCCTCCTCTCTCCCTCCTCCTCCACTGCCCACTCCTCTTTCCCCTCCTCCTCCTGCTCCCTCTCCTCTCTTCCTCCTCCTTCTCCACTGTCCACTCCTCCTCCTCCTCCTCATCCTCCTCCTCCTCGTCCCCCTCCTGCTCCTTCTCCCCCTCCTCCTCCTCCTCTTCCTCCTCCTCTCTCCCTCCTCCTCCACTGCCCACTCCTCTTTCCCCTCCTCCTCCTGCTCCCTCTCCTCTCTTCCTCCTCCTTCTCCACTGTCCACTCCTCCTCCTCCTCCTCATCCTCCTCCTCCTCGTCCCCCTCCTGCTCCTTCTCCCCCTCCTCCTCCTCCTCTTCCTCCTCCTCTCTCCCTCCTCCTCCACTGCCCACTCCTCCTCCCCCTCCTCCTCCTCTTCCCCCCCTCCACCGCCTAGTGCTGTTAAACGATTTGCATTTGGATTCAATCGAATCGAAAGCGGCTGAAATCGGCCAAATGATTCAATGAAATCGGATCGTGAAAGTGCATGCGATCTGAAATCAACTCAAATCATTGGCTGTTAACCCCAAATTGAAATCAAACCTTGAATCGCTCCTTGTACTTGATCTGATCAATTTTGAGGCAAAAGATGGCGGAAACTAAAAGGAATGGGTTGTATGGCTTCCTTTCCGTCTCCACTCACGTGTTTCAGCATTTTTCTACCATTAATTCTCAGAAAGCCTGCATATTCTACAAATTTTCCATTTGATTGCCAGATTGAAATCAAAAATCGTTTTAACAGCACTACCACCGCCTCCTCCTCCTCCTTCTCCTCCTCCACCTCCTCCTCCTCCTCCTCCCTCTCCTCCCCCTCCTCCCCCTCCTCCCCCTCGTCCTCCTCCTCCTCCCCCTCGTCCTCCTCCTCCTCCCCCTCGTCCTCCTCCTCCTCCCCCTCGTCCTCCTCCTCCTCCCCCTCGTCCTCCTCCTCCTCCCCCTCGTCCTCCTCCTCCTCCCCCTCGTCCTCCTCCTCCTCCCCCTCGTCCTCCTCCTCCTCCCCCTCGTCCTCCTCCTCCTCCCCCTCGTCCTCCTCCTCCTCCCCCTCGTCCTCCTCCTCCTCCCCCTCGTCCTCCTCCTCCTCCCCCTCGTCCTCCTCCTCCTCCCCCTCGTCCTCCTCCTCCTCCCCCTCGTCCTCCTCCTCCTCCCCCTCGTCCTCCTCCTCCTCCCCCTCGTCCTCCTCCTCCTCCCCCTCGTCCTCCTCCTCCTCCCCCTCGTCCTCCTCCTCCTCCCCCTCGTCCTCCTCCTCCTCCCCCTCGTCCTCCTCCTCCTCCCCCTCGTCCTCCTCCTCCTCCCCCTCGTCCTCCTCCTCCTCCCCCTCGTCCTCCTCCTCCTCCCCCTCGTCCTCCTCCTCCTCCCCCTCGTCCTCCTCCTCCTCCCCCTCGTCCTCCTCCTCCTCCCCCTCGTCCTCCTCCTCCTCCCCCTCGTCCTCCTCCTCCTCCCCCTCGTCCTCCTCCTCCTCCCCCTCGTCCTCCTCCTCCTCCCCCTCGTCCTCCTCCTCCTCCCCCTCGTCCTCCTCCTCCTCCCCCTCGTCCTCCTCCTCCTCCCCCTCGTCCTCCTCCTCCTCCCCCTCGTCCTCCTCCTCCTCCCCCTCGTCCTCCTCCTCCTCCCCCTCGTCCTCCTCCTCCTCCCCCTCGTCCTCCTCCTCCTCCCCCTCGTCCTCCTCCTCCTCCCCCTCGTCCTCCTCCTCCTCCCCCTCGTCCTCCTCCTCCTCCCCCTCGTCCTCCTCCTCCTCCCCCTCGTCCTCCTCCTCCTCCCCCTCGTCCTCCTCCTCCTCCCCCTCGTCCTCCTCCTCCTCCCCCTCGTCCTCCTCCTCCTCCCCCTCGTCCTCCTCCTCCTCCCCCTCGTCCTCCTCCTCCTCCCCCTCGTCCTCCTCCTCCTCCCCCTCGTCCTCCTCCTCCTCCCCCTCGTCCTCCTCCTCCTCCCCCTCGTCCTCCTCCTCCTCCCCCTCGTCCTCCTCCTCCTCCCCCTCGTCCTCCTCCTCCTCCCCCTCGTCCTCCTCCTCCTCCCCCTCGTCCTCCTCCTCCTCCCCCTCGTCCTCCTCCTCCTCCCCCTCGTCCTCCTCCTCCTCCCCCTCGTCCTCCTCCTCCTCCCCCTCCTCCTCTTCCTCCTCCTCCTCCTCCTCCTTCTCCCCCCCCTCCTCCTCTGTCATTCACGCCCCCCTCGTCACCCACCTTCAACCCCCCCTGTTGCCCGCCCTCCCTCTTCCTCATCGCCCCTCCCCCCTCCTTGTCACCCGCTCCCACATCCTTGGCCAGGGTCCCCCCCTCCCCCGCCTCGTTCCCTGCCTTTCCCCGTCCTGATTGCCCGCCCTCTCCCCCTCGAAATTGCCTGCCATCCAGCCTCCTTGTCGCCCCCTCCCCACCCCTCGCCGGCCGCCCTCCCCCTTCTTGACCCGCCCTCTCCCCTACGTTGCATTCACTCCTCCCCTCGTCTCCCGCCCTCCCCCCTCGTCGTCCGTCCTTCCCAGCACGTCGCCTGCCCTCCCCCCTCGTCGCCAGCCCTCCCCCTCTCTTCATCGCCCAACCTCCCCCTCCCCTCCTTGCGTGTGCCCCTCCTTTCCTCATCGCTCACCTAAGGGTGGGGAATCATGCAATGTGGTGAGCGATCCATATTTGTTGACTGCGCCCTCGTGGAGGTCATCCCGCGACAAGGTGTTGGCGTCCACAATGAGCGTGCATGAACACGCCAATGGACTGGGTGTCACGATCACGCACACGCTGGTACGTGAGAGTAACGCCCACTTTTTTAAGTAGGGTCCCGTTACATTGAAACGTCAAGTATTAGGGTTCCATTCAGTCTATAACTCATCATACAGAAGACATCGTGAATTTCAAGTTCTTACAAAGAGAGAGAACAAAGAAATGGATGAATTTTTTGTTACTTGGTTTCGATGAGATGTGCGCTGACGTGGCGCAAGCACGAAGAAAGTAACATTTTTGTATGCCCTTTCAAAAAGTGACGTTTCTGCATTTTCACCTTTTTGCATGCCCCCATCGAAAAGTGACATTTCTGTGTGCCCCTCCAAAACAGTGACCTTTACGCGTGCCCCTCCGAAAAAGTGAATTATTTGCGTGCTCCTCTAAAAAAGTGACCTTTTTGCATACTCCTTACGAAAAGTGACATTTTTGCGTACTTTTTCAAAACATTGCTAAAATTGCATTTTCCTCAGGCGATCTGCCCCTTTTTCTTTTTCACGTCGAAGCCGACTGGGAGGCGGAAAGGGAGGAGAAGGCAAAAGCGGGGCACGTCGGTGCCGGAGGCGATCTGCGCTTCTTTTTTGTTTTGCTTTTTTCCGTCAAGGCCGACGGGGAGGGGGAGGGTGGGGGAGGCGAAAGAGGGGCAGATCGCCACAGAAAGAGATCTGCCCCGCTTTGTTTTTTTCTCGCGACAAAGCCAACCGGGAGGGGCAGCAGGAGGGGTAGACAAAGTCAAGGTAGATCAATTTCAATGTGAGAGAAAAACAAACGGACTTTCTGATCTGGGGCCCAACTTTTGCGTTTATAGGCCTTTTGCATAGCCCGCGCGCCGCGTTTTTTGTGCGCCACGGGTGTTTACAGTTCCGGGGCCCTCGCGAACATGAATTGAGCGCAAGCATTGCTTTCTATCTCTTGCCTCTCAATAGCGAGGGCTGGAGTTTGCCACGAGCAATGTCAAACGGTTTCGATAGGACAGCCTTGAACCGACCAGCCAAGGCACTTTGTGCGCTATTTCTTCTGGAACTGCCAGGGCAAGGCATTTCCTGACCACAAAGATGTGAACCTGGGTAAAAGGAGTTGAAAACACACCTTGAAGAAATTCACCATCTAATTGATTTCCATAGCATTAATTGAGAAGTTGTATGGTATTGAATACATTATAGAATCAAATCCTTCTCAAGTGTAACTCCACTTGAAAACATCACCCAATGAACATTTCTATGTTTTTGTCATGATTTATCTTTCATGAATTGACTTGTAAAACTTCAATGATGTGATTTCATTAGTTCAAAAAGGACATTTTCATGTGATTTTTTTTATACTTATCCTTAAATGGATTTCAAGAAGAAATGAAAATCCATCCACCATTTTGAAATGGAAAATGTTCAAAAAAGAAAGATTACTGAAAAAGGAACTAATTTTGGTTTTTTCTCTGAAAACATCTTTGAAATGCATTAATACTATGCCAGTTAATTCATTCAACATGCAATCTTCGAATAAATCTGTAAATCACAAGATATTCTTCATAAATAACTCATTTTCTTCCAATGTAAAGCATTTAAAATTTCATGTATCATTTTATTCACAATGAAATTGTGTACTCTTTAAATGTTTTGAAATGGGAAAACCTTCTTTTGGAAAATTATTATCTTTATGATCATAGATGAAAACATTTATGATGTTTTTACCAATCCCCATGCTGTAAGACGTGTATTACAATTGATCATGAAAATCTTGCAAAATGAAAACATGAACAAGTGAATGGATGTAAAATTGTGTAGAGGCACATGAGATATAATGAAAGATCTTTTCAAAAAAAAAATGTGTAAAAATTGATTAAATCCCAGATTTTACATTTTGTTGTATTAACCTGTTGGAGATTAGAAAAGAATAGAAGATTTATCATCTATGAATAAAGAAATCATCCGAGTGGATTATAAGTAATAAGTATGAATTTCTTTAACATTACATACATTGTGAGTTGAATTTCTTCAAGCTCTAGTTTCAACTCCTTTTGCCCGGGTTCACATCTTTGTCTTCAGAAAATGCATTGCCTTGGCAGTTTCAGAAAAAAAAAAACACAAAATGCCTTCCCTGGTCGGTTCAAGACTGTCCTATCGAAACCCTTTGACCTGGTGCACGGAAAACTCACGCCCTCGCTATCGAGAGGCGCGAAGAAGAACGCGATGCTCGCCCTCAATTTGTGTTTGCGAGGGCCCTGGAACTGTAAATACCCGTGCTGCACAGACAACGCGGGGCGCGGGCTATACCAAAGGACAATAAATGCGAAAGTCGGGCCCCAAATGAAAAAGTCTAAAAAAAAAGCGGCCTTCGACAAGATGGGAAAAAAACGAGAACTACACGCGGTGCCCATGTTTGCTCTCCAAAGTATGGCAGTTGCCCCCACTTTTACAATTCTGGCTATCTTGATACGGATTCTGGTTGTGATTTTTGGGTTACATAGTAACCCTTTTACAATCGGTTTCTCCTGCAGAAAAAAATCGTGATTGGTCAGAGATGCGGATGGAGGTTTTTTCAGAATTCAATATTGTTTCCGCCCTCTGCGTCGCTCCTCAGACTTCAAGCCTTGCGAGGCATGAGACAGGAAAGGCTGTTTGTCCGCGTTCAAACACGGGTTTTTCGTGTGAGAAAGAACCGGACAGAACGGAATCGGACAGGCAAAGCGAATCTGCCAAAAGACGGACAGTACGCTTTGTACAACGAACTGGACGGGAAGCTTGGCCAAGCTTTCCGTCCAGTCAAGTCAGTTGTTTGGCTAGACTAGCAAAACAACTGATCCCGGAAACGTAACATTAGGAGAAAAGCAATTTGCGGTAGATTAATGCAAAAAAAACACAGAAAGATAGTTAATTAAAATAGATCCAATGATTTCAGATTCTATGATATGAGTTTTTCATCTACAAATCCCACATTTTCCTTTTTGCCTAGACAGCATTCATCATTACCCAACATTGCACGATAACATATCAATGAATGCAAAGTTTTCCCTGTAAAAATCACTCATGTTTATAGACCTATAACATTGACAAAATCTAACACAAAACATACATAGCAGACTTATTTGAAGTACAGAGAAGATCTTTGTATTTTTGTCCATTTTGCAAGGAATTAATGTGGTTCTTGTACAGTCTCAATTATTTAAAAATGTTTGAGATTTTTCTCTCCAGATCCATTATGAGGGCCGAATGAATGATTACTCTACGCCACAGGGTTACTACGTAACCCTGTGCACGCTTTGCGTGCAACATACTGCTCTTGTTTTTTGTTGTTTTTTTTCTACCGAAGACAAATCCTTCCCACGTCTGAGAGCAGTAGAGGTGACGCGAGTAGTGGTGATGGCAGAACCGTTAGACGTGGCGTGTTTGATTCCGATCAACTGTTGTTCCCCTTCCTCCTCCCCCCCCCCTCCCCCTAGTGTGTTTCCCTCATCCTAAGTGCAGCTCTGGGCTCACCAATGGGACGTGTGTTGGGTCTGTGCTCCTTTATGTTCCTCCTAAGTAGCTGTGCATGATTTAAAGCACACTCTGCTGAAGCCGCCGCCGTAGCTACTTGTGCTGTTGCTACTTTTGCTGCTGCTGCCACTGCCACTGCTGCTGCTGCTGCTGCTATCTTTCCTTATGACACTTTGCTGCTTTCGTTTCCAGCGCGCCTCAACATCCTCCCCCTCCAGCTCCCCCCCCTCATCCTCTCCCACGCGCACGCGCACAATGACAACATCGGGTGCAAAGGCGAGACGTCGTTTGAGAGGAGCCTGAGCGAGCTGTTTCGCGTGCGGCCCTTCACGTTCGACCACACTCTGTTCCCCGACGACCGCAAGGCCATGCAGGCGATCGACTACATGCACTTCACGCCAGTCGGGCTGGCTGGCCTGGCGGGCGAGGCGGATTTCGTGCCCGGCATGGTCACGGTGGAGGACTTGATGGCGGCCAACGGGCACGGGTTCGTCGACATCTTCAAGATCGACTGCGAGGGGTGCGAGGAGGGGTTTGTGGACGCGCTGGTGCAGCGCATGGACCCCGGGTGGCCCTACTTTGGGAAGGTGCTGATGGAGATCCACAGGTGAACGTTTGCATGCGTGCATGCTGTGTCTGTCAGACGGGCGGGCGGGCGGGCGTGGGGGTGGAGCGCAAGGAGTGGTGCATGCGTGCGTACGTGCAGGTGGACGTGTGAGAAAGTGTGCGTGCGTGTAGACGAGTGGGCAGGTGCAGTTGTGTGTGCGTGAGTGTATTAGTGAGTGAGTGCGTGCATGCACGAGCATTCATGCTTCCTCCCACTGCATTCTTGCAGGCAATGAGAGGGGAGGTGGGCAGTTTGCAAAGAAGAGGCCCGGGGGTGGGTGGGGGTTGGGCGATGGAGTTTGGTAGACAAAAGAGTTGGCACCTTTGCTTGCTCGGACAGGGCTGCGGAGGGGGTGTTGGGGGGGGGGGGGGGGG
>SZWC01022592.1:0-22581 GCA_023375785.1 Penium margaritaceum
TATGTATATGTATATGTATATGTATATGTATATGTATATGTATATGTATATGTATATGTATATGTATATGTATATGTATATGTATATGTATATGTATATTTATATGTATATGTGTATGTATATGTATGTACATACGTTTTTGTACATGCATATGTTGACTTATACCCATATGCTTGATTATCTTTACATGCACATTTGATGTTATGTATATGCACATACGTGTGTAAACTTACAAGTATACACATAGGTTTATAAGCTGCTTTGTAAGTATTGATGTTTGTGAGAATGCTACACTAGTCATGTTTAGCCAGAAATCCACTATTTCGTGCATAGCAGTCTCGTGCTCACCATGTCTTTGTTGGGTTTGGTTGTGGCAGGGCAGTCGGGGTGATGGGGGGGAGGGGGGAATAGTTCTTTATCTTTAAGTAAACAAACCGCAAGTTCCACACAGTTGTTGAAGCCTCTTTTACGCTGGTTGATCTGGTTTACTGTTGATGACTTTAATGATGTTGACAAGGAAGGACAACTTACAAGGGACTGTCTTTTCCATACCGTGATGCCGCCCGCTCAAACAGTGACGTTTGTTACGTCCCTGACGTACATGAGTCCCTAAATCTCGGGAGTCTATATTTCTGTCTTTACATTCATGGCCCACCGTGTGTCTGCTTCCAAATAATTACGCTGTTCAGCTGAGGGAATTTTGGCCAACTGCCACTACCTTCGATGTTCTGATCTAGATGTTTGTGAAAACTTTGACCACTTTCTAAAGTTTTTCATAGAAGTATTGCAAACTCTATCAATGTTAAACATATTTTGTATGGCACTAGAACTTTATAATGAAGTACCTCAATATTCTCGAAACCCCCTGACTTCGCGATGGATGTTTTTGAACTTGCAACTCATGGCGCGACCTTGCACGCGTCGCTCTTGAGCACGTATGACCCAAGAAATGCTTCATTCTCATTCTTGGCATTTTATGTTGGTGCTGGAATCACTTGACATTTTTCATCAAAGCACATTTAATGTTGCATACAATTTATCTATCTGTCCCAACCACCCAAACCGTCTTTTGTCTCTCACCCCATCCTTGTGTTCCACTCAACATAACACTTGGTATCAGAGGAAGCAGCATTAGAGGGACAACATACTCATTAACTACCAAGAAATAACATCTCACGAGTCCACAATGCATCGCCACCATTAAAAAGAGAGAAGAATTTGCAAAAAAATGGTGAACAGAGTGAGCGCATCCGGCCACGAGCAGTACCGTACGGGGAGTACTCTCGCGATGGCGAACCACTAGTATGCGAAAAACGTCACCCTCATGGCAAACCAGGTAGCCGTGACAAATTTCGCGGTGAATGGTACAGCACCGACAAACCCAATGGCCAATCCGGTGACGAACCCCTTGAGTTTGGCAAATTCTTTGCCTCCGCCACAGCCCGTTGGGACAACACCTAGCATGATGGTAGACAAGCATGAATCAATGAAGACCTATACAAAGAAATCATCAGGACTCGAGAGCATCAACACCCATCTTCTCCAACAGCTCAGCGTGATAATGGAGGAGCTTTGAGTATCTTGTGTGCGCAAAGCACTACTCACCGAGAGAAATTTGAAACTCTCGAGTGAACCCTGAAAGCGACAGGCACTTCCCGAGCCGTTTGATTTTACAAAATCCATGGGACGGACAGGAAGGATGTTGCTGACAAGTTTGGAGCTATACTTCACCATTTCTGGGTAACAACAACAAAAAGAATATTGACCTTTGCAGCCTCGCTTTTGTGTGGCATGACTTTGAGTTGGTGGTCCGATCTAAAGGCCATCCAATGGCAATAGGAGATATGAGGAGCTTGATCAACAGCTCATGTGACTGCTCTCAAATCATCAACCACATGCGTACTACCTTAGGAGCAGATATGTCGGACATGGCATGACTCTCTCGCGTCAACAAAAATTTGGAGGAACTTTGCGCGCGCTATATTTCCTCACTTTAGGAAGTTGAACAAAAATTCAGACGCACGGTACAGAATCCAATGCCTGCATTAACAGTCCAACATGGCAGAGCGCACTCGGCATTTCCACAAAATCATTGGCAGTGACCTAACCCCCAAATAGCTGTGTTTCTACTACAACAAGCAAGATATTCACTGAGCAATCGCCATTTTTGGCATCTAAGACGACCTCCCACAAATGATTGCAACGGCCGACCGCATCAACAGCGTGGAGTACAACGCTCGGATGTAGGAATCCGACGGCTGGCTACCTCAAGGCCACATTCCGTATCGTGGCGGAGGGAAGTCACAGTTGGCAAAAAGCTCGTCACCGATTGAGATTGACCACATCGATCAACACGATCAGAAGCTCTTCTGAACTTGCGGGAAGCTGGATCATATCTTGCATGACTTTCGAAAGTGACAACAAGAAGCCAAAAATGGGGGGAAGTCGTAGAAGAAAGAGCAAAGAGTCGAGAAATGACGAAGGAAAGGAGTAGAAAGTGAGGCTCTTGTCTGGTCGGAAAGCTTTGCGTCGACCGATTGCCCATCTGAGCGGCTCCCATTGTCGCAGACGAGGATTCCTGAGATCGCAAAGTGTGACGAGGGGTACGGGGACGACCAACCGGTGATACTACTACGAGTACAATTGAGGGGTCGTAAAAGATGTCAAATGTTACCAATGCTGCTGGATGGAGGAGCTTCTCTTGTCAGCAACAACATGGTTCGAAAGCCGTTGACAAACGACTGCAGATGTGTCAGCTTTGCGAGCCACTATGGTTGTAAATCTGCACGATCTGCACAATGTAGCAGTATGGAGGAATTACCCAATGAGCGACCACAGAACCATCCTCAGACAAGATTTCCTATAACGGCACACTCCTCATGTTTAATGGAGCAGCAGAGTAGTCTACATCAGCATTAATGGCAGAAAATGGCCACTGTCTTTGATGGATCAACCCACGACGGAGCAGCAATAAGGGAAGCAATAGAGGTACAAGCTATAGAGGGAGCTACGACAGTCACAAAATGCCAACCAATATTTCTGGGTGTGGCCAAGAAATATGTGAAGCACGGAGTCCAAGCATGGCTTAGAAGCAGGGGAAACAGAAGAAATCACAACAGTTGTGACAACATCAACAGCTTGGACACCTGAGAAGTTTGTAGCAATTTCAAAGGAGTTTGCGAAACTCATCGAGGAGTTCGAAGGGGTTTTTCCCCGATGAACAATTCCCAGAACTACCACCACAACAAAACATCGACCATTAGATAGACCTGAAGCCAAGCAGCAGACCGACAGTCAAGGGGACCTGTTGGATGAGTGATCACAAGCTGACCAAAATCAAGAAGAAACTCGGCTAGATGCTTGGTTAGGGGTTCATCGGACCCTCCACGTCACCCTATGCTACACCAATACGTTTTTTAAAAGAGAAAACCAGAGAGACATGGATGTGCATGGACTACCAATCGTTGAACGACATCACCATCAAGAATTGCAACCCCCTCTTGTGAGCAGATGAACATTTCGGTCCACTTCTTGGGTCCCATATCTTCAGCAACAGCTATCATTGGATCCACGAATCTGATAAGGACGTCCAAAACACAGCATTTCACACCAGGTATGGGCAATTTGAGTTCACGGTCATGTCATTTGGACTCACAAATGTCCCCACAACGATAATGGTGGCAATGAATAAAATCTTTTGCCCGAACCTTGATGCCTTTGTCATCGTATATCTCAACAATATCCTGATGGACAGGCGCACCGCGGAGGAGCACAATGGACATCTCTGAGAATTCCTCAAGATTTTTCAAAGAGAGAAATTTAGAAGAAAAGTCCCAAAATGCGACTTCGGTCACCGTTCGATCGAGTTTTTGGACCACATCAATGGCGACAAACAAATCACAATGGACCCAAAAAAGGTGAAGGCAGTCGCTGATTGGCCGACACTCACAAATGTTCAAGATGTCTAGGTATTTTGGGGCTTCTGAAACTACTACCAATTATTTGTAAAGGACTATGCACGAGTGTCAGTGCCTCTTTCTGATCTAACATGGAAAATCACCGAGTGGAATTGGGGGGACAGTAAACAAGAAGCGTTTTATTCTTTTCAAAACACTCTCACCTCGATGCCATCCTTACAATCAAGAGATCAAACAGTGGACTACATCATGGCCACCGACGCGTCTGATCGTGCCATTTGAGCCGTCCTCCAAGACAATGGCGGTGGAGAACAACCGGTCACGTACATGTCGTGAAAACTATGCGGGCCATGACTCAAGTACGTGGTGCACAAGAAAGAGATGCTCGCAGTGTGCATGCGTTCAAGACATGGCGTTGCTACTTGGAATGCCAGTGATGTAGTGTGTGCACGACCATCATGCCTAGAAAATTCTCAAGACCCAGCCAAATCTAAGCCATCAACAGGTCTGCCCACCAAACCCAAGGGGTATGATGCAATCCTCGTTGTTGTAGACAGATTTTCTAAAAATTCAGACTTCATTCCAACAACCACCGCCGTCACCACAGAAAGGACAGCACGGCTGTTTCTAAATCAGATCGTGCTGCTGCATGGGGTGCCACGTACCATCATCAGCGACAGGGACGGCCGCTAGCTGTTTCTAGCACGAACTAATGACACGTTACGGCAGCTGGATCTTGCTATCAACGAGATTCCATCCTCAGACTGGCGGGCAAACTGAGTGAACCAATCAGACGCTCAAACAACTTTGCATGTTATGTGAGCCACACGACACTGATTGGACACCAAAATTCCTTTTAGTGAAACCCACCTACAACTCCGCCATTTCCATTGCAACTGGTAAAAAACCCTTCAAGTTGGTGAACAGCAAACTTCCCGCCACACCAGCTGGATTGCAGAGTCAAAGTAACATGACCGCATTTGACATTCACCAAGGGGACTTCACCACCCTCAGGGGAGGAAACACGCCTGACCCTTGTGAAGGCACAAGAAGCAATGAAGGGGGCAGCCGACTGTCATTTGCAACGATGACATGCTTAGTGCTAACGATTGTGTCCTCCTCAGCTCGGCGAACATCAAACTCAGAGAACAAGACTTTGCAAAGCTAAGAACCTGATGGTTGGAACTGTTTGTGATCGAGTGAGTGCTAACCACTGTAGTCGATCGTCTTCGCCTACCTAACGACATGTCGATCCACCCTGTCTTCCACATTAGCAGCTCAAGCACTACGAGGATCCCAGTAGGAACTTTCCTGGCAAGAACACCGCACCTCCACATCCTGTACAAGTGGGCAGGGTATATAGTATGTAATTGAAGATATTCTTGGACATTGACACCGTCGAAAAAAAACTGAGTATGTGGTGAAATGGCATGGGTACAACGCCGCACACAATAGCTGGGAGCCCTACGACAACCTCTGAAACGTCAATCATCTAATCGACAATTACTTTCATCATCACCGGCCTACATCAACTAACGCGTCGGGACGTCACGGCTTAAAGTGTTGTTGTGTGTGCCGTACACAACTTACGGTGACCCCTTGGCTCATGTCCATTCACGTGCAGATCCCTGAGACTGGCGACGGTGGCAGAAGGTTGGCGGCCGGCGGCGACGGGCGCCCACAAGACTTCCATGTTTTTTAGACTCATTCTGTGTCATAGCACATAGGCATGCAGCCTATCAGGACGTAGATCTTGTCGATACGGCCGTTCTGGTTCAAACGGCTTGTCGATCTGACGTGTCTGTAAGGAATTATGGCCCAAATTGCGTGTTTGCCACTGTTTTTTCCTTCTAGAAGATTACGCCCTTGTGCGCCGCGTGTGTGTGCACTAGGTCCGTGACACTATTTAGGTTGTCCAGGCCTCATTTGTTATCTCTCTCTGCACAATTTGACATTTGCAGCTTCTGACACTTGTACTTGTGTCCCTAGCCCGCCCCTTGCTGTTCTCACCTCCATTTGCATGTGCTCGTGAGTTAGCTGGCCGGCTTGTACTGCCACGCCAGCGACAGCAAAGCTAGGAAGTTGTCTCTCATGGTATCAGAGCAGCAAGCTAGTGCTCGCACAGCTGCGTAGCAGAGACGCAGCGACCATAGTGGCAGTGAGCAACCGCAGCCGTTCCCTTGAGTAGCAACAGCAGCAGCGCCACCTGTCTCGGCGAGAGGTCCTGGGAGGACCCACCACCGTTCCCACCGTTTTTTTCTAATACATCTGCAGCAGTTCCACAGCCGTTCCGCGATAGCAGCCACCGTTCCGCGGAAACTCAACGGTGTTCCACGGTGTTCCGCGGCGACGAGGCCTCCGTAGCGGACGTTGCAGCTTCGCGACAGCAACGGAACTCGCTGACGGTGCCGCGGATCTACCGCCGTCGCACGTCATGTTCCGAAGCCGTCACTACACGGTGACGGTACCGCGGCTGCTCCGCGGTGTTCCACTGATCCGTGGCCTTCCGCCGCAGCCGCTCCGCGGCGGTCCTGGAACAACCCCGGCATTGCCCCACTGTGCTGGGGCGGCCGCGAGTCCGCGCCCGTTCCGCAGTGATCCACCTGTCGCCAGTCGCGGCAGCCGTGCGGTGGTCGCGGAACGCACTGACGGGGTGCCCCGACACCTTAAGGCACTCCGCCGCATTCCGCACTAGCGCGACCGCGGTGGCTGTGCACGTCACCCCGCTGTCCTCCGCGTCATTGCAAGCGCACTCAGCCGGAGATAACCCGCGGTAATCCGGGGTCAACTTCCGCAGTGAGGCGTACCGTGGAGGGGGCTCGCGCAGACGTTCCACGAAGGAGTTCCGCGGAGGCGTTTTGCGGCAGCGTTTTGCAACAGTAACACAAAAAAGGGGGGAGAAAGAGAAGGAGGGAGCAACCGGTCGTCATGCCGAAGCGAACCCCCGCCAACGCCACCACCGACGCAGCTGCCGAGGGCAGCTCCGTCAGCGGCTGAAGCCGGGCACCGCCATCATCACCACAATAGCAGCTGCATTTGGAGTAGCAGTAGCAGCAGCAACAGTAGTAGCGATAGCAGCAGCCGCCACAACAGCAGCAGCAGCAGCGGCCGCCGAGCCCGACGACATTGGCATGCCAAGTGCGCGCGTTGGCTGACCTACAGGCGGAGAGTCGCAATGCTCTGAGGAAGCAGGTCGCTGAGGTGCAGGATCTGATCAGAGGCCTACTGCCTCAGCAGCAGCATGCCTAGCGGCAACAACAGTACCCATCAGTAGACCCAAGTGAATCCTTGCTCCCGGCAGCAATGCAGATGAGGTTGCGGAGACTCTCTCCGACTCTGGCAAGGAGGGTGAGGAGGAGCTGCTGCAAGCACACCTCATCTGCCTGGTGGCACGCCGTCGAGCGTGCAAGGCCAGTGCCGCCCTCCAGGGCATGAGCTCCAGTGCCGACGCCAACCTGAGCTCATCTCGCCGCCCTTTGAGCTTTGAGGAGCTAGCTCTGCGGGCCCGCCTGGGCAAGGGGGTTTCCTCCTCTATGCCCGGTCCCGTGATGGCTTTAGCCGTCGCTCTACCGACGGTTAAGCCACCCAAGTCAGACCCTCCCATCTTCCGGGTTGGGAACGACTACAAATCTTGGGAGCCATGCTTTCGTATGTGGGCCATGAGCGAGGGAGTCCTCGCCTACTACCTCACCCCTTACCAGGAGTCAGACCCCGCCCAGACGCAGATGGCGGTCCGTGCCGCCTCCGGTCTGATGAAGGCCGCCCTAGACTTCACCAGGGACTTAAGTCGGTTCCTTAGCGATCCATTGACCGGCTCAGGAGCTAACCCTTGCGAGGCGTGGGCACTGGCTGTCACTCTCTTTGAGAGCGACACCCTGGCCCTGACGTCCCAGCGCCTCGCCGGCTTCAACTCCCTCTGCCAACCTGCTTAGGAGTCTGCAGCAGACTACTAGTGTCGGGCGATCCAGCTGTACGAGGAGCTAGGAAACGATGCCCCTGCGCAGTACTCCGCACCCCAGATCATCCTTCAAGGCATTCACCCCGACTACGCACGCGTCTTCAGCAACTTCGACTAGACTCTGCTTCGCGACATGGCGAGTGACAAACCGTGCTACGTTGGGCCACCATTCACTTCCTGGAGGTCGCCGGCATGGACGCCGCGAACCGCGCTCGTCGTAGCACCGCATCAGCTGTAGTTGTTGCCGCATCCCCTTCCCCGTTGTCTACAGCCATAGCAGCCCTAACCCAGGGAAGGAAGGGCCGCAAATCGTCAGGTGGTGGTTCCAACGGCGGAACCAGCAGCGGCACCAGCACTAGCAGTGTCAGCCGCAGTAGTAACAGCAGAAGCGGCAGCGGCAGCAGCAGTAGCAGTGGCAGCAGCGGATCCGGAAGCACAGCGGGCCGTCGGCTCATGTGCTTCAACTGCGGAGGTGACCACCGCTATCTCGACTTCACTCGTCTGACAGGCCGCCCGTTGGACTGGGCCAAGGTCACCCGTGGACAACAACAGGCGCACTAGGCACGCATGCGCCAGACGTCTGGTGGGACCGCCCGCTCGGCCGCCACTACCGCAGCCGCCCCAGAGGAGTCCGCCGCCATAGCAGGCTACCTCGCGGATCCCCACGACCAGGCGCTCGCAGAACGCGACAAGACGATCGCCGAGCTACACCAGCTTCTTGCCCTGCGCTCATCTCAGGGAGGTGCGAGTGAGTTGACTGAGTCAAGGGGTCCTACTGCCTGTGGACTGTCTATGTCATTGTGTGATGATGCCTGTGGTAATCCCCATGCCCAGTCGTGTGCACGTGACGGACCCGATGATGTGTCTTGGCTGTACGATTCACACGTACGCTCTGTTGGTTGTCTTGTCGTGTCAGCCGATAAGCGTCATACCACCGCGCCTTGTTTCGTTGCCGACTGCCACGTTGCCCGTTTACACGTGTCATGGACGCCACCTGGGCCGTTGACTCTAGCGCCACCCACCGCATGACGTGTCGCCGTGGCGCCTTCGTCAGCCTGCATCCTGTTGGCACTATTTTCTCTGTTCGCACTACAGCTGGCCATGAGGTCCTTGTCCAGTGTGTTGGGGTTGTGCAGTTCACCGGACCTTCTAGTCTCGTATACATCTCCGACATCCTCTTTGTCCCTGATCTGGAACTCAGTCTGTTGTCTGTCCGTGCTTGTACCAAGATGGGCCTGGGTGTCACGCACACCGCTGCCGATGCTTGCATCTTTGTGCGTGACACCGAGGAGACCGTCCTCAGTGGGACGGTCATCGATAATCTGTATCACATCTCTGGGTCTTGTGTGAGTGCACCCCCTTTGCCTTCGTCTCCCACTGCCAGTGTTTTCATTGCTGGTGCTTTGTCCCCCGAGCATCACCGTCTCCTGCATCGACGCCTCTGTCATGTGCACCTGGGGGCAGTCAACAGACTGATCTGCACTCAGCCTGCTCTCACTCTTGATGTAGCGTCCTTTGAGGCACCGCCCACGACCGACTGCCTGGCCTGTGCTGAAGGCAAAATGCACCGGTCCACCTCTCATGCGTCTGTCTCTAGGGCCCGTCGGCCCTTGCAGCTTGTCCACTCCGACCTCATGAGTCCGCTCCCAGTCAAGTTTCAGGAGGACCGCGGCCGGTACGTCCTGACGTTGACTCATGACTTCACGCGTATGCACTAGGTCTACAGTCTGCGACAGAAGAGCGATGCTGCCCTTGCCATCCGCATCTGGCTGGTCACGGCCAAGCGCCAGTCTCCCCACTACCTTCAAACATTTCGCTCAGACCGCGGCGGCGAGTACTCTGGTGACATGGCCCGCTCCTTCACCGAGCTTGGCGTCTTCCATAACCTCTCCGCCCCCGCCAACCCCCAGCAGAACAGTGTCTCCAAGCGCTGGAACCGCACCATGGAGGATGCAGTCCGTGCCATGCACGCGGTCAGCGCCATGCCTGAGGCCTTTGCCTTTGAGGGCATAGCGTACATGACTTGGGTCTGGAACCGCATTCCCCATGGCCCCCTCCTAGGTCACCGCACGCCCTACAAGCTGTGGTACGGGCGTCGCACGGATCTGCGCTTGGCCCATGTCTGGGGCGCCCTTGCCTTCGGCTGGTTCACACTGGAGCAGTAGGGGAGCAAGCTCTCTCCGCGGGGCCGCACCTGCGCCTTTGTTGGCGTCACCCCGCGATCGAAGGCCTGGAGATTCTGGTATCCTGAGCGACGCCGCATCGTGTAGTCCCGTGACACTCTCTTCTTTGAGCATCTTGCCTTTCGCGACCTTGCTCGCATCCACGCTCTGCATGCTGCTCATGCCCTTGGGTGTTCCAGACCCCATAGTGTGGGGGAGGCTCCTGGCACGGTTGGCACAGTGCCCCCGTCCAGTGCGGTCACTCTGTTACCGGCACCCTCGGGGCTGTCCCCAGCAGTTGTGCCCACCGGCACCCCCATCCCCGCCTCGTCTGTGGCTCGCTCCTCTGCCCTCGACTCTCCGCTCTCGCCCGTGTCTGAGTGTGCATCCGAGACTCCATCTGCGTCTGAGGATCTGCCTGAGCCTGCGCTTGCTTCCGAATCTGAGGCTCAGTCTGACCCTACGTTCGCATTCGTGTCTCACTCCGAGCCGTCCTTACCTCCGGCCGCAGACGCTCCTATGTCTGCCATGGGCCCGCCCCCAGCTGTTGAGGCCACGCTAGCCTCGAGTGACGCGCCTGCCGTGCAGTCCACTCCGGCGTGTCAGCGGCGCCCACTGGTCCTGCCCCGTTGGATCCCTACACACGGGCACCCGGCGGACGTCTCTGCCTCGCCCCACGCGTAGCGTCGTAAGCGGTGACCCGGGCACAAAAGCCCTCGGCCTGAGTGCTCACGGTCTTGCTGAAGTTCACCCTAGCTGTGCCACTGGTATGGCACTAGTTGCTCATGAGCACGATCTTGCTCGTGACGCCGCTGCGTCCATGGTGACGGTCGACCCTCCCTCTACGACATATGCCCTGGCTACACGCAGGACACCAGTGCTGTCCCCCGATCCCACCAATCTACCTAAGGCCTTGTCAGCCCTCGATGCTGAGTAGTGGAGCACTTCCTCCCAGGCTGAGCTTGATGCCATCCGAGAGCACGGCGTCTTTGAGCTGGTGGACTTGCCGAAGAGCCGCAAGGCCATCAAGGCCAAGTGGGTTCTACGGAAGTAGCTCAAGCCAGACGGCACTATGGAGCGCTACAAAGCGCGCCTGACAGCAAAGAGCTTCTCTCAGGTCCCTGGAGTGGACTACACCAAGACCTTCGCTCCCGTTGGGCCGATGACGACTACGCTCATGCTGCTGAACCAGGTGGCACAGCACGACTAGGAACTCCATCAGATGGATGTCAACAACGCTTTCCTGAACGGGGATCTTGAGGAGGAGATCTACATGGTCCAGCCAACCGGCTTTGAAGATGGTACCGGTCGCGTGTACCAGCTGCGGAAGGCCTTGTACGGGCTGAAACAGTCACCTCGCTGCTTGGACCAGGAGATCACCAGCACGGTGAGACGCGCTAGGTATATTCAGAGTGATGCTGACTCATCCTTGTTCACCTTACAATCCCCAACACCGCTCGCTATCATCCTCGTCTATGTGGACGATCTTCTAATCGCCTCGCCCGACCTAGGAGCAGTGAACGCTACCAAGGCTCCTCTCCTCGGCCTACAAGATGAAAGATCTTGGTGAGGCCTGTGTTTTTCTAGGGATGGAGATTGTGCGCGACCGTATCTATCGGACACTCCGTGTCCATAAGGGACGCTCCGCAGAGACTATGGGGGAGCGCTTTGCCGACCTCCTCGCTGCCATACGCACGACCTCCATGCCCATGACCCCTGAGGGGCCAGCCGCCCTGAAGGTGCATGACCCAGCCGACCTGGGGGAGCCAGTTGATGTGACCCTATACCTGTGAGTCATCGGCTCGCTCATGTACTTGGCCACCACGACACGGCCCGACATTGCCTTCACCGTCATTGTCAACCTGCTCGCCCAGTTCTCGTAGGCTCCGCGCCAACGAACAATGGAGGCCGCAATCCGGTGTGTGCGCTACATTCTGTCCACCGCACGTTTTGGCCTGTGCTTTCACGAGCAAGTGTCAGTTGTGCTTGATGGGTACACACACAGTAACTGGGCGTGGAGTCCAGATGGCAAGAGCGGCACCGGCTACATCTTTCTCATTGGGGGCACTACAATGTCCTGGTAAAGTGGGAAGCAGAGCTGCATCGCACGTAGCACTACTGAGGCAGAGTATGTTGCCCTGTGTGCCGGTGCAGCGCAATGTGTCTGGCTCGTCCGTCTGATGCGTGAACTGCGTCAGTCCATTCCCCCCGTGGTCTTCCAGTGTGACAACATCAGCGCGGAGGCCATCGCCAAGAACTCAAGTGTGTTCCATGCACACACAAAGCACATCAATGTTGAGCACCACTTCGTGCGTGATCTGGTTGATCGTGGTGAGATCTGAGTCATCAACATGAATACTGACAGGCATTGCGCGAATTTTCTGACCAAGGCTCTGGGTCGTTCGAAGTTTCATGCGGCCACTTGTTCCGTTGCACTCTGCCCCATCCCTGTTGCACGTTGATTCCTCATGTGTCACCTTGTATGTGCTGTGCCTGCTGCTTGCAGTGGCTGTGAGTTGTTGGTTTTTTGTGCTCATTCTGCTCTGTTGTGTCCTCCCGGCTTGTGTACATCGGCGTGCAAATGACTGACGGCAAGACTTGACGCCGATGGAGTGTCGTCCGGTGGAGCCGACGCACGCTGAGGTCGTCTCACGGTTCGCTGGAGCCTCCTCTCTCTGGCAACGTGTTCAGCTCCATCGGCAGGCCTCCTCGGCGGTCGCACCGCCTGCAGTCATTGCCGCCGTAGTTGCTCTCTGCATGCGCCCAGCGCGTACTGTCGTGTCGCGTCGTCATGCACTGCCTAGGGTCCCAGTTGCATGTTGTATGGCCTTGTTTGGCAGCATAAACCATCGTGTGCACTGTCTGGGTTTAGGCTGCCATAACTCCTCTCTACTATTTTTCTAGCAGATTCTGACCACACGGCTACGTTCGCAGCGTCGGTATTACGGTATGGTCCAGTTTTCAGGCAAAACGGACGACGCTCGGGTTTTGGGCTGTCGGCTGCCTGGCAGGCCTCACCGAGAAAACCTGCCAGCCTGAACTGAGCTATTTTCTGATTGGCTGATGAACTGAGTAACAAGCTCTACACAGCTGGGGGGGGGGCTAGAACTTGGAGGGGTCCCCCATTGCTGTTCATTCTTCATTCCTAATCAGTCATTGTCAGTTTTCAGCTGCTTTCTGGCGCTAACTCTGGCGCGCGCGTTTCTGAGTAACAAAACCCAAAGCTTCCAGACTTAGACTCTAGAGCAGCAGACTGAGGGGGCAGCTGACTTAAGCAACGAGCGTGGAAGCCCGCACGCTGCAGCAACAACGCTGCTGCCCCAACCTGCTGCATAGCTTCCATTTTGGTATCAGAGCCAGAGCGTAGCAGCAGCAGCAGCAGAAGATTGGCAAACAGGTGCCAGACAACGCCGGCGGACCTCCCATACGCGCCAGTGCAGGGGAAATGCTGCCGGATTTTTTCCGACAGCATTGACCCTCCTGGTGGCGGCGTCAGAGTTTTTCCCACGGCCACTGGGCCAGGGGAAATGCTGCCGAAATTTTTTGGCAGCACTGACCCCCACGCGTGACGCGAGGAGGTGAGCGGCAGGCGGCGTCTGACGTCTGTGGGCGACGACGCACGCGGCAACGTCACCCAGGTGCAGTGACTAGCACCACCAGCAGTAGCAGGCAGAAGCAGTAGCTCGCAGCAGCAGTAGCAGCAGCTCGCAACAATAGCAGCAGCAGCCCGCAGCAGCAGCAGCTCGCAGCAACAACAGCAGTAGCGTGCAGCAGTAGCGGCATGCAGCAGCAGCAGCGGCGTACAGTAGTAGCAACAGCCCGCAGCAGCAGCCGGTTGCAGCAGCTTGTAGCAGCAGCAGGCAGCAGCCGCAGCACGCAGCAGCTGTAGCAGCGTGCAGCAGCAGCAGCGGGCTACAGCAGCTGCTGTAGCGAGCTGCAGTAGCCGACAGCTGCAACAGCAACAGCAGCAGCAGCGAGCAGCAGCTGCCAACCTCGGCTGCTGCTGCCCGCTGCTCGTAGCGAGCGAGCAGCAAGCAGCAGCCCGCTGCTGCCAGCGAGCAGCAGCTCGCTGCTGCTGGGCGAGCAGCAGCCCGTTGCTCGCAGTAGACAGCGGGCTGCTGCCCGCTGTGACAAGAAAAAAAAACCAAAAAAAAAGACAACAAGAAAAAATTCCCCCACCCCCGTAGCTCGCTACAGCAGCGTGCAACTACAGCGAGCAGCTGCTGCAGCACGCAGCAACTGCAGCAGCACTCAGCTGTAGCTGCAAGCTGTAGCAGCTTGCTACTGCAGCAACAGCAGCCACAACAACTGCTGCAGCTCGTAGCACGAGCAGCAGCAGCTGCAGCACCCGTAGCAGCAGCTGCAGCAACAAATAGCTACAGCAGCAGCAACAGCAGTAGCAGAAACAGAAGCAGTAGCAGTAGCAGCAACAACAACAGCAGCAGCTGCAGCAGTAGCGGCAGCAGCATCAGCATCAGCAGCAGTAGCAGCAGTAGCAGCAGCAACAGCAGTAGCAGCAGCAGCAGCAACAACAGTAGTAGCAGCAGCAGCACCAACAGCAGCAGCGGCGGCCCCAACATTCGCCGCTGCTGATGTCACTACTGACGTCACTACTGACTTCATCAATACCAAAACACAAAAAGGGGGAGGGTGAAAGGGGAAAGGGGGAAGGCCAGAGGAGTGGGTAAACTTCCCACTCCCCCAACTTCTTGTTGAAGCAGCAACACAAAGAAAAAAAAAAACCAGACACCAAGCCATGGCTGGTAGTCCAGGCGAATGGGGGTCCTCCTCTAATGGGGGGACCCCCACCTCTCCTTTCTTGCAGCGATTGCTGCAGCAACAGCAGCAGCAGCAGCACCCGCCGCCGCTGCAGCAGCAGTAGCCGCCGCCGCCGCAGGACCAGCAGCTACCGCCGCCGCCACCGCCATTGCTGCAGCAGCCGCCGCCAATTCAACAGCAGCAGCCACCGCCTCTACAACAGCAGCCGCCGCCGCTACAACAGCAGCCGCCGCCCATGCAGCAGCAGCCACCGCTGGTGTAGCAGCACCAGCCGCCGCCTCTACAGCAGTAGCCGCCACCGCCGCTGCAGCAGCAGCCACCGCCGCTGCAGCAGCAGCAGCCGCCCCCTCTATAGCAGCAGCCGCCACCACTACAGCAGCAGCAGCCGCCGCCACTACAGCAGCAGCAGCCGCCGCCCATACAGCAGTAGCCAGCGCCTCTGCAGCAGCAGCAGCCGCCGCCCTTACAGCAGCAGCAGCAGCCCACTAGTAACGTTGGCGGCACCCCTAACCCACTTGTTGCTCTTCAGCAATAACTCGTCGCCTTGACATAGCAGCTTGCGGAGCTACAGCCAGTCGCCTCCCAAACTGCCACCAGCGCACTGCCGTCGTTCGTTTCTCCAGGGCACGCTAGCCCAGTGGTGTCCGCCGCCACATACTACCTAGCACAACAGTAGACTCAGCGCCAACGGCAGACAGTGACCTCAATCCTTGGCCCCACTCTGGGTGCCAGCCGTAGGCAGAAAGACTTTGAGACGCCGCCACCGCCGCTTCAGGCCGGCGAGCAGTTTCGGAGCTGGGAGCTCAGCTTCCGGATCTGGGCGCAGGGGGAGGGTCTGTGGGCCTACTACACCCTCCCTTACGACTCCACCCAGGCCGACCAGCTATATGACGCTGGTTGCGCCGTCCGCGCCCTTGTACCCGTCGCCCCTCCAGCTTCCCGCCTTGCCCTAGAGCCCTTCCTCGGCGACTTCACCACTGGCGCCATCCCAGACCTGGCAGCCGCCTGGCACGTCCTCACCAGACCCCATCGCCTGTCCAGTGACGCTGAGATCAGCCGCCTGCTCCGGGAGTTCAACTCCCTTCACATGGGGGAGGCCGAGACGGTCAGTGCCTACTGGCAGCGAGCGGAGGACATCCTCCGTCGACTCGGCAAGTCGGCTCCACCCCCACTGTCCGCGCTCCTCACCATCAAGCGCGGCGCCACTAGCGCATACGCTGACGTCTTTGTCCATTATCCTCAGGACGTCCTCACCACCATGGAGGCCCAGGGCACTCTCATGCCTTGGGCATACGAGCTCTTCCTCCGCATTGAGGAAGCTCGCCAGGAGTCCCAGCTTCATCGCACGGAGGCCCTTGCATCCCCTGCCGTCGCCACCCCTGCCGTTGCCTCCGTGGCCGTTGCCTCCCCCGTCGCAGCTACCTCATCACCCTCAGGGAAAAAGAAGAAAAGTCGGATCAAGAAGGGCAAGGGTCCATCGCAACAGCAGCAGCAGCAGCAGTCATCGACCGGTACCAGCGGTAGTGGCTCGGTCTGCCACAATTGTGGCCAGCCTGGGCACGGATGGTACACGTGCCCTCTCCCGACGGACGAGGCCCGCGTCATCGCCACCATGTGACGCCAGCGGGAGCGCCGCCTCGCCTCTGCCGCCGTCGCTGCTGCTGGTCCTACCTCTTCGACCTCGTCCAGCACTGCTCCCACTTCGACGACTCCGCCTGTCCTGCAGCCACCCGCGCCGCAACAGTACTACCCGTAGCAGACGGCCTAGCAGTACTACCCTCAGCCGTCGGCACCTCCGCTGCCCTCGTCAGCCCCGTCACCCTACTACTCAGGCTCCGGCGCCGTCACTCCGCATTCTGTCTACACTCCTGGGCCGTCATCCCGAGAGCGTCAGCTAGAGCAGTTCATCGCGCTCCAGCTTGGCCTTCCTCGCCCTCCTCCCCAGGGAAGTGCGAGTTGCGTCACCTCCTGCCCTCTCGCCCATCCCTGCATGACTGAGACTGAGCTGCGGTCGTGTCCAGTCTCCACGTCTGTCTCGTCATCTCCCGTGATCTCCTCCACCCCAATCCTTGACGACATTGCATGGCTTGACGACTGGCGGTCTCGTTTCGCGCCTCCGTCCACCGTGTCCGCGTCCCTCGCGTGTTGCCATGTGACCGTGACTGATCTGGCGACCCCTGTCCAGGACCCTGCTGAGACCTGGATCATCGACTCCGGGGCCACGCATCACATGACGGCATCTCGCGAGGCCTTCAGTATGCTCGGTCCCGTCGGCGATGTCTCCGGTGTTCGGACGGGCTCCGGACAGGTGTTGCCGGTCCGTGGGGTAGGCGTTGTTCGTTTCCGTGGTCCGGCCGGTGACGTCTTTTTGACCGATGTTCTCTTCGTCCCTGGTCTCGAGCTCAGCCTCCTGTCCGTGACTGCTCTTGACCGCATGAGCATGGACGTTGTGCACTCACGTGGTGTCGGCACTGTGTCGTTGCGTCCGTCGGGTCTTGTCGTACTGCACGCCACCGCCTGTGGCAACTTGTGGCACGTTCCCCGCCTCGCTTCTTCCCCTCCCGTCTCCTCCCCGTCGGCTGCGACCGGTCATGTGTTCGTCACCAGCACGCTTNTCCACCCCACTCCTTGACGACATTGCATGGCTTGACGACTGGCAGTCTCGTTTCGCGCCTCCGTCCACCGTGTCCGCGTCCCTCGCGTGTTGCCATGTGACCGTGACTGATCTGGCGACCCCTGTCCAGGACCCTGCTGAGACCTGGATCATCGACTCCGGGGCCACGCATCACATGACGGCATCTCGCGAGGCCTTCAGTATGCTCGGTCCCGTCGGCGATGTCTCCGGTGTTCGGACGGGCTCCGGACAGGTGTTGCCGGTCCGTGGGGTAGGCGTTGTTCGTTTCCGTGGTCCGGCCGGTGACGTCTTTTTGACCGATGTTCTCTTCGTCCCTGGTCTCGAGCTCAGCCTCCTGTCCGTGACTGCTCTTGACCGCATGAGCATGGACGTTGTGCACTCACGTGGTGTTGGCACTGTGTCGTTGCGTCCGTCGGGTCTTGTCGTACTGCACGCCACCGCCTGTGGCAACTTGTGGCACGTTCCCCGCCTCGCTTCTTCCCCTCCCGTCTCCTCCCCGTCGGTTGCGACCGGTCATGTGTTCGTCACCAGCACGCTTTCTCCTCAGCACACCCGCCTCTTGCACCGCCGCCTTTGCCACGTCCACTCTGCCGCAGTGGAGAGCATGCTCCACACCCAACCGGCCAAGGGCCTTGATCCGGAGACCTTCCCTCTCCCATGCCCCACTGAGTGCATTGACTGCGCTCAGGGCAAGATGCACCAGTCCACGTACCCCCTCTCTTCCTCACGGGCATCCGCCCCCCTTGACCTTGTGCACTCTGACCTCATGGGCCCTCTCCCCACTCAGTCCGTCAGCAAGCATGGCCGCTATGTCCTCACTCTGACGGACGACTACCCCTGCTACCGTTGGGTCTTCTACCTTCGGCAGAAGAGCGATGTCGCCCGGACCATTCAGGACTGGCTTGTCCTCGCGGAGCGCGAGTGTGGCCGCCCCCTGCGTCGCTTTCGCTCCGATCATGGTGGCGAGTACCTGGGAGAGGCCACGTCCTTTCTCGCCTCCCGAGGTATCCACCATGAGACGTCTGCGCCCTACACACCCGCGCAGAACGGCGTCTCCGAGCGGTGGAACCGCACCATGGCCGACGCCGTTCGCACCATGCGGTTCGAGTCAGGTCTCTCCGATGGCTTCTACTTTGAAGCCATGGCCTACATGACCTGGGTCTGGAACAGGGTTCCTCACGGTCCCCTTCCCCGCTAGTCCACGCCCTATCAGCACTGGTGCGGTCGGCGCGCTGACCTCCGCCCGGCTCACGTCTGGGGCTGCGTAGCCATTGTGTGGCTGCCCGCTCCATAGCAGGATAGAAAGCTTGCCCCCTGCGGACGCCCCTGCACCTTTCTCGGTGTGTCTCGTCAGTCCAAGGCCTGGCGCTTCTGGGACCCGACCCGACACTGCATCGTCGAGTCCCGCGATGCCCTTTTTTTTTAGGACCTGTTTCCCCACGACCTCATCCGCTCCGGCTCATCTGTGTCCCTCCCGTCGCGTGGGGGAGTGGTGAGTCCGTCCTCTGTCCTGTCGCTTCCGGGTGACACATCACCCCGTCCCTCTGAGCCGGTAGCCCTGGTCGTGGCCGCTGGCCCCTCCGAGCCAGCTGACCCAGTCGCGTCTACTGTCCCCTCTGGGTCGGCAGCCCCAGTCGCGTCCGCTGGCCCATCCGGACCGGCAGCCCCAGTCGCATCCGCTAGTCCCTCCGGGCCGGCAGCCCCGGTGGCATCCGCTGGCCAATCTGGGCCGGCAGCCCCAGTCGCGTCTGCCGGCTCTTCCGGGCCGGCAACCCAAGTTATATCTACTGGCCCCTCCGGGCCGGCAGTCCCAGTCGTGTCCGCTGGTCCCTCCGGGCCGGCAGCCCCAATCGCGTCCGCTGGTCCCTCCGGGCCGGTAGTCCCAGCCGCCTCCAATGGCCCCCCCGGGCCGACGTCTCCAGTCACGTCCGCTGGCCCCTCCGGGCCAGCAGCCCCAGACGCGTCCACTCGCCCCTCTGGGCCGGCAGCCCCAGCTGCGCCCGCTGGCTCCCCTGGCCCAGCAGCGCCTGTTGCGTCTACTGGCTCCTCCGGGCCAGCAGCATCGTCCGCCTCCGTCGGCCCGTCGGACTCAGCACCATCCTCTGCCCGACCGCGCTACACACGTGGCCCAGGCGGCAGCCTCCGACCTCGGCCAACTGTGAGCGCGCAGACTGTCGCTCCCCGTTCCATTGCGCCTCGACCCCCTGTNTCCACTCGCCCCTCTGGGCCGGCAGCCCCAGCTGCGCCCGCTGGCTCCCCTCGCCCAGCAGCGCCTGTTGCGTCTACTGGCTCCTCCGGACCAGCAGCACCGCCTGCCTCCGTCGGCCCGTCGGACTCAGCACCATCCTCTGCCCGACCGCGCTACACACGTGGCCCAGGCGGCAGCCTCCGACCTCGGCCAACTGTGAGCGCGCAGACTGTGGCTCCCCGTTCCATTGCGCCTCGACCCCCTATGGCTCAACGTGTCTCCTCCACTCCCACGGTCGTGAGTGGGGACCCTGGCACAAAGGCTCTCGGCCTGACCACTTTTGCCATTATCGCAGACCTTCACCCGGGCTCTGCATTGGGGTACGCCATGCTTCTTCACGAGCATCGGCATGCTATCGTGGCCGTACTCGCACACATCCCACCTGGGGCTCGTGATGCACTTGCCCTCTCAGTCCCGTCCACAGCACGCCCAGAGGACCCTTCCACCCTACGCGAGGCTCGAGCCTCCCCTGAGGCCGCACATTGGGATGCTGCCTGTGCCGAGGAGCTCGCCGCTATCCGACAGCACCACGTGTATGACCTCGTCGACCTCCCTCCAGGTCGGAAGGCCATCGGTGCCAAGTGGGTCTTTCGGCGTAAGTGGAAGCCTGACGGATCCTTGGACAAGTACAAGGCCCGTCTCACAGCAAAGGGGTTTGCTCAGGTCCCTGGGATCGACTACGACCAGATCTTCGCCCCAGTTGGCCGGTTCTCCACTAGCCGGGCATTGTTAAGCCTAGTTGCCCAGCACGGGTGGGAGCTGCATCAGATGGACGTGAGCAACGCATTCCTCCATGGCTCACTGGAGGGTGAGGAGCTCTACATGACGCAGCCCCCAGGCTTCGACGATGGCACTGGGAGAGTTTGGCGGCTGCGGAAGGCCCTCTACGGTCTGAAGCAGTCGCCTCGGTACTGGAACCAGGAGATCAGCAGTACGCTTCTCCGTGGCGGCCTCCAGCGCAACACCGCTGACCCCGCACTGTTCATCAGCCCGCGAGGTCAGACCTTCGCCGCGGTTCTGGTCTACGTCGACGACCTCCTCATTGCATCACCATACAAGACAGCCATCCAGCACGTCAAGGACCTACTACACGCTGCCTACCAGATGAAGGATCTCGGTTCTGCCCGAGTCTTCCTGGGCATGGAGCTCGAGCATGATCGCTCTCAGGGCGTCCTGCATGTCCACCAGGCTGCCTATGTGCAGACCCTGTCAGCCCGCTTCGCCGAGGACTTGCCTCTCATGCCCAGCGCTTCCTCACCCATGTCACCCGATGGCCAGGTGAAGTTGAAGAGTCATGACCCAGCTGTTATGGGGGAGCCAGTTGATGTGACCACGTATCTGCGGGTCATCGGGTCACTGATGTTCCTGGCGACGACGATGCGTCCAGACATCGCGTTCGCCGTTAACCTCTTGGCCCAGTTTTCTCAGGAGCCGCGTCACCTCCACTTTAAGGCCGCGATCCGAGTACTGCGCTATGTCGTCTCGACCCCTCGGCAAGGCCTCATGTTCCGCCGTCAGCCGTCCGTCGTTGTAGTGGGTTACACCGACAGCGACTGAGCCGGCAGTCCAGACGGTAAGAGTCGCACTGGCTGGATCTTTCTGGTCGGGGGCACAGCTGTGTCCTGGCGCAGCGGCAAGCAGGGGTGCATTGCACGCAGCACTGCTGAGGTTGAGTACGTGGCCCTTGGCTCAGGCGCGTGTGAGAGCGTGTGGTTGCGTCGTCTGTTGTCCGAGTTGCGTCAGTCTGTCGCATCCATCACCTTACATTGTGACAATGAGAGTGCCATGGCCATTGCAGACAATGACGGTGTGCATCACACTCGCATAAAGCACATCAATAATGAGTATCACTATGTTCGTTCGTTGTTGCACGACGGTAGCATCAGCATCGTGTGGGTTGAGATAGCACGGCAGCTGGCTGACTTTCTGACCAAGGCACTGAAGCGGGACTCGTTTAAGAAGGCTGTGAGTTCAGTCGGTATGCATCCGTGACTTGCTTTCTTCGTCTCTAGCTGCACTTCTACATGTCCTGGGGGAGTCCGTGTATTGACCGTGTCTCTGCCCGCCCATGTGCACTACGCCTGTGAGTCATGGGGGAGTGTTGGTTTTTTGTGCTCATTGTGCTCTGTTGTGTCCTCCCGGCTTGTGTACATCGGCGTGCAGATGACTGACGGCGAGACTCGACGCCGATGGAGTGTCGTCCGGTGGAGCCGACGCACGCTGAGGTCGTCTCGCGGTTCGCTGGAGCCTCCTCTCTCCGGCGACGTGTTCAGCTCCATCGGCAGGCCTCCTCGGCGGTCGCACCGCCGGCAGTCATTGCCGCCGCAGTCGCTGTCTGCATGCGCCCAGCGCGTAGTGTCGTGTCCCGTCGTCATGCACTGCCTAGGGTCCCAGTTGCATGTTGCATGGCCCTGTTTGGCAGCATAAACCATCGTGGGCACTGTCTGGGTTTAGGCTGCCATAACTCCTCTCTACTATTCTTCTAGAAGATTCTGACCGCACGGCTGCGTTCGCAGCGTCGGTATTATGGTATGGTCCAGTTTTCAGGCAAAACGGACGGCGCCCGGGTTTTGGGCTGTCAGCTGCCTGGCAGGCCTCACCGAGAAAACCTGCCAGCCTGAACTGAGCTATTTTCTGATTGGCTGATGAACTGAGCAACAAGCTTTACAGAGCTGGGGGGGGCTAGAACTTGGAGGGGTCCCCCATTGCTGTTCATTCTTCATTCCTAATCAGTCATTGTCAGTTTTCAGCTGCTTTCTGGCGCTAACTCTGGCGTGCGCGTTTCTGAGTAACAAAACCCAGAGCTTCCAGACTTAGACTCTAGAGCAGCAGACTGAGGGGGCAGCTGACTTAAGCAACGAGCGTGGAAGCCTGCATGCTGC